>CAAKHD010006984.1:0-14781 GCA_901007705.1 Fistularia tabacaria | reverse complement strand
ACCGCAGTATGTCAGGGCGGACGGCTGTGTTTCTGAGGCAGTGATGAGCAGCACAGGTGAGCCCAAAGGTAAAGTCCTGTCTACATTTCTCTTCACTCTCTTCACCTCCGACATCCGACACAAGTCCAGTTCCTGCCACCTCCAGAAGTTCTCTGACGACTCTTCCATCGTTGGATGCATCACCAACGATGACGAGGAGGAGTAAAGAGGGCTGATTGCGAGTTTTGTTGAGTGGAGCAACCAAAATCACCTCCTACTCAACATCTCCAAGACAAAGGAGGTGGTAGTGGACTTCAGGAGGAATAGGAGGAGACCGATACCAAACACCATTCTGGGTGAAGAGGTGGAGATTGTGGACTCCTATAAGTACCTTGGGGTCCATAATAACAATAAACTGGACTGGACACACAACACAGATGCCCTATACAGGAAGGCTCAGAGCAGGATGTTCTTCCTGAGGAGACTGAGGTCGTTTGGTTTCTGCAGCGTGCTCCTCAAAACCTTCTACCAGTCTATGGTAGCCAGTGCTCTCTTCTTTGCTATAGTGTGCTGGTGGGGCGGTGCCAGGACTGGTGAGGTCAACAGGCTCAACAAGCTTGTGAGGAAAGCTTGCTCAGTGGTGGGACTCAACCTCGACCATCTTGAGTCGGTGGCTGTGCGGAGGGTGAAGGACAAACTGGGAGCTATCCTGGACAATCCTTCCCACCCCCTGCACCACGAGCTGTGGCATATGAGCAGCTCGTTCAGCCAGCGGCTCATCCCATCCCGGTGCAGAACTGAACGCTTCAGACGCTCCTTTGTGCCCACGGCCATCAGACTGTATAACAGCAGTCTGGACGGGACACAACCCTGACTGCCTGGGGGGCATCTGTGCTACCTCCACCCCATCACTCCGTCACCCACTCACATGTGTGGTGCCCATAACTACCATGGGTCACTTTGGTTCATTTAATCTATTTATTCTTGCTTGTCTGTGCTATCTATGTGTAAATGTAAATGTGTATGTATGTACGTGTATGTGTATATTGTGTATATGTGTATATATATTATATGTAGGTATGGGTATGTGTGTGTAAAAATGTATGTAAACATGTGTGTGGGAATGTATGGTGACTGTGTGGATATGCGTTTCCACTGATATATGTGGGTATACATCTTTCCTGTTTTCTCTTTTTTCTTTTTCTCTAATGTTGCTGCTGCAACACCCGAATTTCTCCGATGGGGATCAATAAAGTATTATCTTATCTTATCTTAACCAGGGTCACGACAACCATCTATAACACCGACAAATATATTCTATAAAGTTCCTTGTGTTCAAAAGTAGACACAGGAAAATGGCATCCAGGAGTTTAAAATCATGTCATGTAAAATCATGTGGAATAAGGGATCATGTTAACACCTTCCTTTTTGAGAAAGCTTTTGGTTAGGCTGGGCTAGCCCTTGGTATGCTGTTATTGGTGTAATCTGCAGAGAGATATCCCATAATCCACTTTTCTCATTCCTACCACTCCTGTCAATCCTGTCTGCACACATGTCCATTCGTGAATGCATGATGGTAGCCTCATATCTTCTGAAGGATGTGGTAAGACCTGCTATACATGGAAAGTGTCATGAGGCAACTGTGTCATGATTTGGCGCATATCAATAAAATCTGACTTGACTTGACACACATTCAGCCATTCACTAAGATTAAAGGTCCTGCTCTGATAATTTAGTGATGCACATCCTCTCAAAGCACATGTGTGATCTTTAAACTCATTTCACCATTATTCATTTGCACTTTAATGTTTTTTTCCACAAGGGGTCGTCCTGTGTTGAGTCTCCATGTTATCCTCGTGTTTGCATGGGTTTCCTCCACCAAGATCTCAAGGTTTCTAGATGTTTACTTGCCCAGAATTGCCCAGATGTGTGCCTGAGAGTGAAAGGTTTTATGTCTCTATATGTGACCCTGCGATTGACTAGTGACTGGTTCTGCATTAAACCCCATTTCCGTCATTGACAGGCAGAATGAATGAATGGTCTTTATAACGAACACTGTTCACGGGAACTTGCTAAAGGGGAATAGAACTGGGCCTTGAACAGAACCCTGGGGGACTGCCTACTATCAGGTCCATGGATAAATCATTAAATCGAATCAACGGAGTGTGGTTCCATTTGGCTAATATCATTCCAATTCCTGTATTAAAAAGCTCCATTTATTAGTTTTTCATTTTTTGGCGGCTGCGGTGTCCTTAGGCAAGACACTTGAACCCCCCGTTTCTCCTGAAGGGCAGCTCTGCCACATGTGAATGGTTGAATGCTTTCTGGTGTAAAGCACTTTGAAACTGCAAGGTGTGAAAGCATTGTATACTGTATGTGGAGATCATTTACCATTCAGTATTAAGATCCAGAGTAATGGACATCAGACTGGAATGCTTTAGACATTCTGTCAAAATTTGTTCAACCACAACGTTCAGGATTTCAAGCACCTCAATAGTCCTGGCTTTAAATACCAATTCTAAGCATGGACTGATTTAATGTGGAGATATTCAAGAGAAGGGCGGCATGGTGGCGCAGTGGTTGTTGCTGCAGCCTCGCAGCATGAAGGACCCTGGTTCAATTCCAACAGGGAACCTTTGGTTTGTGGAGTTTTCCATGTTCTCCCCGTGCCCGCGTGGGTTTCCTCCGGTTTCCTCCCACAGTCAAAAAACATGCAGCAGGTTAATTGCAAAAAAAATTGGGAAAATTTACCATGAGTGAGTGAATGTTGTTTGTCGATACATGTGGCCCTGCGATTGACTGGCCAGGGTGTACCCCGCCTCTCGCCCGATGACAGCTGGGATAGGCTCTAGCATCCCCCGCGACCCTGAGTGCAGGATAAGTGGCAGAAGATGGATGGATGGACAGATGGTATTCAAGAGAGTTGAATCATCTTTACGCAGCTCGGCTGGAATGTGATCTGAAAGTGCTTGTCCAGTATATGTCGATGTTGAAGATTATTTAAGATTTTTAGTTATTTTGGTCTCAAAGAGTGATGAGGGGAGTAGTTGAAATAAAGATTTGGTCAAAGTAGGCCACCTGCTATAACATCGCTGGCAGTAGAGAACACATTGTGGGAAATTTTCTTCCTTGGATAAACAATTTTGTCAGTAAAATAACCTTTTTTTGTCTGATCTCTACAAACGTCCTTTGTTTCGGCCTCATGAAAGTTATCAGATTTGCGATTGATTGATTTCCTGAGCTTTAGCTCAAAAGTTCCCGGTGATGAATGGCTTGTTCTGGGAACTTCTCTGAGGTTGTGTCATCTGCATACTTAAAGCATCAGCTGCCGGGAGAAAAAGACCGGAATGAGTCAACTTTAGTAGTCTAAAGTGACTGCATCCATAAGAATGTGCAGGAATAATTTTCCAGTGCAGTACACATTTCAAAGAGGCCATAGAATGCAGGGTTTTCAACAGAGCCACCACAGGCTCCTGCAAGATGAGCAGAGTGTGCCTGTCTGTGAATGATGAGCAAGCAAGTAGTGATGATTTTGTGGTATGCCATTGGGCAAGACATAAAGTATATTCTTTTAACACAATTGTTCTGCATAACAGTCATTATCCATTTTGAGCTTGGTGATCAGGTCAACCAAAATTTCTATGGACACCTTGCCTTTCTGAGATTTTACTCCTCTTCAGAATAGTCCCAAGTCTTAGATCTTTTTTTCCCCCCTAGGTTTTACTCACAATAGTGAGTTGTGCCAGTTTCCCATAGAAAAAAAAAATGATGTGCACTAATGATGAAATGCAATACACACAGCGATGCAGAGAAAAGCTACGTGACGGGGGGTCTTTCTGTGTGGAGTTTATATGTTCTCCGCATGTCTTTGTGGGTTTATGGTTTCCTTCCACCTTCCACAAGCATACAGTGGGTTAACTGCTGACCCTAAATTGCCCAGATGTGTGAATGAGAGAGTGAATGGTTGTATGTCTCTGTATGTCTGTCAACTGATGATCAGTCTACGGTGAAAGCTGCCTCCCACCCAGTCACAGCTGAGATTGACTTTGGTACACACGTGACCCTGAGTGCAGGATAGGCGGTATAGATAATGATCGTATTCCATTTAATGGCAGTGAAACTGAGAATTATCATATTTTGCTTCAGTAGATAGCAATGTTTTGTTAAAATCACACTATAATACTATAATTATACTCATTATATAGGTTGATAGACAGGCAAGTAATCTTTTAGAAAAGAAGACATTGACTGGTTGGATTTGTAAAATGATACTTTTAAGGCATCAATCTAAAACAATACAGATATGGAACAGTAAAATCTCTGTCAAGATAATTCCATTATTTTATTTTATTATCTTAATGATATTTACAGCATTTATTTTCTTTTGGTACAACAGGATGGAATTCCTTATGTCAGTGAGAACAATGAGCATGGTTATTTGTGGTTTTGGATGGTAAGGTTTGCCCCTGAAGGATCCCCTGGTGGACAGACGGATGGAGGGAAAGAGGGATGCTACAGCCCATAATGTGTGATAATCTGTCAGTGGCTTGTTCGAGACGTGATGAGTTGGTGGTGCAGTGATGGGCGAAGTGGAGGCACTCGTCTGTTGTGTTCACTGAGCTGTGTCAGTGTGTATCTGTGGATGAGAAACCCATGTGCTAATGTGTTTTGTTTTGACTGTTTAGTATGACATTTGTACTTTTTTGTTTTATTTTTCCTTCTGAGTATCTTATCAGTTTTACCTTTTACCAGGGGTGATATTTTCAAAGAATTTAAGTAAAGGTATTGATTTTCCCCCTTCATTTAGTTTCTGCACCAGAATTGTTGTGGAAAATGCGTTTTAGATGCGTGAAAACGTTTTGTCTCTGTGAAATGTGCCGGAGCACTTTCATTTGGAGCTAAAAGTCAGGGTTGTTCCGTTGCTTAATTGGTCTCATTCAAAATGAAGTGATTGAGTGATTCTCGTGTAAAGTTTCAGGGTTGCCGAAAAATTACGATATTGCTTTTAATCTTTTGGGCTTTCGTGGGGTCAATGATGATTGATAGAGAAGAGCGCTGAATTACTTTGACTCTATTTCAGTCCGTCTTCCCTGTCAGACATAAATAGCTGTTAGTGTGTGGGGGAAAATTTGGGTCAAATATAGATCAGCGTGGACATTTTACATATGTAGGTCACAACGGGAGATTTCCTGTGTCAGTACAATTGAGGAGGACACACACACACGCATACATACACACACACACACACATACACACACACACACACACACACACACACACACACACACACACATCCATACAGACTGCATATTTAACACTGCCATGAGCTGACAAGTGATGTCACCCATTCACCACTAGGGGGCTGCTGCCGCTCGCGAAGCACAGTTTAGCCGACTGGCAGGTTTGCAGCGGATGCACAGGTGAGGCAAAATCCAGGTGAAATCCAGTTGTGTCAGCTCCATTGCAGAAAAAGGAACTTTTTGCACTTCCTGTCCTTATTTGGACTCTTATTTTTGCAGATTAACTGAGCTTCATCCAAATTTTCCTTGTCTTCCAGTGGAACTGGACTGCTGAGCAGCAAAGTTCATTAAACCAGTTGGGTGCCAGCTGAAATTGGATTTGCTCCATGTACTCCAAAACTGGCGAGGGCAATTTCATCGTTGCTATTGCACCTGCAGGAAAAGGCTGACATATGTTCTGCAGGTTAAAATATTGTGTATTGTTTATGGTAATACAAAATTAGAGGTGGAGAGTTCTATTCAGAGAAAGCGACAGGATATGCAGCATCCTTTTCAGAACTATACATGAAATATATAGTTGTTTACTTGATTTTTGATTAAAAAAAAACAATTATAACCCCAACGCCCTTCTCCACACAGAGTGATGCTTCTATGCAAATAAAGTAATATATATTCAGTACAGACATGGATTGTGCAACGTGTTCGTGGGGATTGTTATTTTGTGATATGATTGTTTTGACAAATTGGGGTGAGACGGAGCAATAGATTGAGGAGAAGATTAGATCGTCACCTGGTTTGGTGGATCTGATGGGAGGTCTGACTTCACGCTTAGTGGGCTCTTTACATTTTCTGCTGTGCCCTCTGTCTCTGTCATTCCAAGCTGGTGAAATTATGATTCCAGATGTGATTAATAATAATAATAATAATGTATACTTTATTAATCACTCATGGAGAAATTCTTTCTCTGCATTTAACCCACCATGGAAGAACAGTTAACAGTTGGCTTCCGTCTAGCAACACCAGGGGAGCAGTTAGGGGTTCAGTGTCTTGCTCATCACACTAAGAGGAGCTGGGAATCAAACCCGGACTGACTGGTTCCAAGGACGATCGCTCTGCCTCCTGCGCCATGCCGGCCCCATGGAAAAACCATCAGGCTTCTGCTGTGTTTTTATTAAGTTGGAGAACATTTATACTGTTGAGACAGAAGTACCTTTCTGATAGATTTGAGTCGGTATCTGAGACATATCACTCACAAAGTACAAAACAAGTTGTTTATGCCAGCGGCTGTCGCTGTTATCTCTGCAGCTGAGGTCTTATTTTCAAGTATAGTCGTCTTTGCTTGGTTTCATCTGGTTTTAATGGCTTTCAGAATTGTATTTTTATAAGTTTACAAGTTCTCCCCATGTCTTACGTCGGTTTCCTCTGACAGTCCAAAGACATGCAACCGGTTGATTGGAGACTAAATTGTCCCGATGTCTAAATGAGAGAGACTGAATGATTGTATGCCTCCATGTTTAGCCATGTGATTGATTGGCAACCGGTCCAGGGTCAACCCTTCCTCTCGCTCAATGACAAGTGGGATAGTTTTCAGCACTCCCACCATTCTACCAGCAGGATATATGGTATAAATAATGAGTGAGTGAATTTGTAGTTACATTTGAATCTGGTATGTTGGAGTGCCAGCATGCCTCTTGTTTCAGTCTTAGGTCATGATTTTTCCCACTCGGTACCAATCAGTATTTGACCTTGAAAAGTAGCTGCTGTAACAATTGCCTGTGAAACCAAATTGCTAATTCAATTTTGCAAATTTGTTCTTTGCTGCTGTGATAGAACCCTCGACAGACTGATGTGGATGAAAACATGCGTACAGGAAATAGCCTGCGAGGGATCCTCAGCCGTTCAATGGCACGCAGGGCCTCTTCGCAGCAGTCGTAAAAATAAAATTAGTTGTAATATAAATTAGGTTTCATGAATACCCAACACATGATATACTAAAAAAAAAAGGAAGCAGTATTCTTATTGTTTCTAATATGATGTAAAATGAATTTTAACCAGCAATGATCGTTTTTGAAAGTTTTTATTTGAAATAGAATGAAACTGAATACATTCAGCACACAAAATATCCTGAATGTTTCTGCCAGTGTCAAATGGGGGTGGATATTCTACCAAAGAAACTGATCTCTTTCATTTTACAACCTAATTCACTACAACACTGGTTCATGTTAATAACATAGAGTATGAAATAAAAACAATTTATTCTGCTTTGATTTACATGGAAAAATGAAAAACTGCACCCTGGAAGCAAACACACACACTTCTATGTATGCAAACTAATGGGGATATGCCCACACATGCGCAACAATGGCATGCTACATATAAAGTACACATATTACTTACTTACTTTTGACTGACCCCAGACTATGATGTAGATGACATTGTGATCTGTAGTGAGAGCAGAGAGGAGGTGGAAGAACATTTCAAGAGGTGCAGGTAGAGGTATGCCCTGGAAAGGAGGGGAATTAAGGTTTTTTCGCAGTCATAGAGCATACATGTGTGTGAATGAGAGGGACCCAAGTGGAACTGTGAGGCTACAGGGAGTGGATGTAAAGACGGTGGGGGATTTTGGAGAGGAAATCAGGCTGAGATGTTTTGGACATGGGCACTGGGTAAGCGGATGTTGAAGTTGGAACTCCCAGGCAGATGACCTGGTGGAAGACCAAAGAGGAGATCTATGGATGGAGTAAAAGAGGACATGAGGTTAAATGGTATGAGAGAAGAGTATGCAGAGGAGATGGTTAGATGGAGGCACACCATCCGGTGTAACGATGCCTGAAGGGAGCAGCCAAAAAGAAATTAAGAAATAGTTGATTTTGATACATTCTGATTTCTTTTCAAAAAAGGGTGCAAATATCACTTTAGCAGAATATCCATATTTCTACATGTGGTTAAGTTATTAGATTCCTCTCCAGTCCGGGGCATCTGATTAAAATAATCGATTCATCTGCCAAGGCCGTGCTGCTCTCAGCTGAATCAGGTGTGTTCGAGCAAGCCGATGTCATGTACCCGGCAGCCTTTACAACACAGCAGGTTCATTACATCCAGCATGTCTTTACAGAGGACCTGCTCAGTTAAATCAAACAACCAATCAAGGGCATGTCGAGGTCAAGAGCTGCATACTTAACTGGATGAGATCACACCATCATGAGCTCATACGAGAGATGTAAATTCAACATCCAGACACTTGACAGAGAGGCTGCAGGTTGAGCTGCTGCAAAAGGCTTAAAAGAAAGAACAAATTCATAAAAATAATATCAAACCAAACAAACCTGCTTGACAGCGTAGAACCGTCTGGGTTGTGAATAAGAGACTTCACAATTTCACCATCACATCACCGAAGATCGATGCGAGAGGAATATGAAACACAGCTGTGAATTTCATTTAAGAAAGCAGCTGCTCGGATGCATCATTTCATCTGATATTTGCAGTACCAATGTATTTTTCCCATCCCTTTAAAGTCCATGTGGCGAGTGAGGAGCACATACAAAAACATAAATCAAACCTTGAATGTGATTAATTTTGCAGAAAATAAAAATTCAGCAAGCACCAAGCTTGAATACAATCTTTTTATCGCATGCAAATTTTCACGCAAATACAAAATAGCTACATAGTTAGTTGTAGAAGACAGGAAAAAGTTATTCAGACTATAGAAAGTTCACCTTCACATGCAATCATGTATATATTTCAAGGTAACTTATTGCCCCATCCCCCCCAAAACGATAACTAGAAACTCAACAAAAATACCAGAACGTGGCTTTAGTCATGCCCAAAACAGCAGCTAAAGACTACAAAATCCACTTCAACCAAAAATGAACAGGTATTTATTGAACCAAATAAGACTGTGTCTGTGTAAAATCCAAAGTAAGATGTCACCTATGGAGCTCCCATTCAGAATAAAGCGCTTTAAAAATCTCCTCTTCATATCCCGACCCCTGAGACAGATTGTGTTACAGTTGTGCCTTTTTTTTAAAATCTTTTTTGAATACACATGGTGCAGATATATCTGTGCCTTCACTTGTAGCAAAATCAAACATTACCAGCTTTTCACCAAGGTCAGTTTCTGTTACCTTGCTGTGCTGCTTTCCTGTCTTCCAGCCTTCCTTCTCTTGCCAGTTGTTGGCAAAGTGGCAATTATTTCTGGATTTAACAATTCTAATCGTCGGGCATAAACGCACAACCCTGGTCACACATCTATTCTGAAAAGTATTTTCAAATGTTTTTGATGCTTCCGCCGGCTGCTTAAGAGCCGGCGTATGGCAAGGGGGTTAATTAAATTGGTAATCTATTTACACTTTGCCCTCAATTACCGAATGATTCAAGCGCAGTCATAGAGTACACTGGTACATAGCTAGCACTTACTGCAGTCAAGGCAACACAAGAAAAGATAGATAAATAATCTGTGGTTATTTGCCCACAACAACAAGAATAAAAATATATTTTTTCAGACATTTGTAGTTACGGAGGAGGCGAGTTTGCAGTTATTATTTGGATATCAAACAAGACAGGGTTCCTGTTGGGTGTTTAAGTACCAGCCAACGCACAGTTTGCCTCAAGGTAAACCTGGTGAGCCAACAGACAGAGGAGTGGAGGAGGCTTGAAGGGGAAACAAAAAGATGAGAGAGAGAGAATGAGCCCCGCGAGAAGAAGAGTGCACGACCAATGGGGTGACGCCACGCATGTGATAGGAATGCAAGACTGTAGGGTATGAACTGTACTCCTTGTATTTATGCAACGCACACGGTGAGTCTAGACTACAGGGAGACTCATCCGCCTTTTCCAAGTAGACCTGACGTGGTGGAGCGCAAAGAAAATTTTCCCACCGGGCCTTTTTGTGCAAGAACACCGTTAATTGTTTCAAAACCTTTGTGTACCTTCTTAGCATTAATGAGGTTTTCAAAGAGGGGCGACTTTCCCAAAGGAAATTAGGTGCATCATTACCAAAAAAAAAATGATCAGAAATGAATAATCGTGCTGTTTTTCGCCTTCGCTCCAGTCAGATGAGTATGATTGTTCACGGTTGCGGTGTTCCTCTCTTCTGTTGATGAATCATGTACACCTTATAAGGTATTTAATTAGAACGAAGCCTCGAGAATGCTTGTATGTCAGACAATGAAAGAGTGAATGGTTGGATGTCAGTAGGAAACCTGAGTGAGACAGCAATTGGTCGTATGTTTCTATATGATGTGTGAATGAGCGAGTGAATGGTTGTATGTCTCTATATGTGGCCGGGGTTCAGGGTTAAACCCTGCCTCTTGCCCAATGACAGCTGGGAAAGGCCCCGGGGCCCCTGCAACCGTGAGCGCAGGATAAGCAGTATAGATAATGTAATTAAATCAAATGATGTGTTAATGAGGGACTGAATTGTTGCCATCTTAAGAGTTAACAGTATGACAGGCTAGAGACATGGCTATTTCATAATTCGAATTAGGACACAGTCCCCATTGTCTCTTTTGAATGGCAGTGCCTTTCAAATGGCCCCCGTCACATCCAATCCTGATTCTGTCACCTACTTCCTGTGGAATATTCCAGTCTTCTCCTTGTGTGGGAAAGGCTTAAAACTCAAAACAAGATGAAAATTGTCTTCCCATTTATCTCCACTGTTTTCAGCCGCAGCGATTGACAGAAACAACGCCCGTTATCGCTTTTCTTATCTCGACCAAACATTTATGGAATCAGGGTTGTGAGTGCTGCGTAATGCAGAGGGGGACAAGTGGAAAGCCGGATGGATTGCAGTAATACAAGATCAATTGGAGGCAATTGAAAAAACACTTCTGTTTCTCGGCGTGATCTCCCCTGCGTGCTGGTGACAGTCTATAATTTGATAAATCGCTGAGCTGTGATTTGGTGAAACTGAAACAGACGTTCCGGTGACCCCCTTCACAAAGGACATCTGCTCCCCCTCTCTTCACAGCACCTGAAACATATAGCTTCTGCAGTCCTGCATGACATTTTAACATGTGTAAGAGGAATTTGTGGTAAACCAAGGGATCATGAGGTAATGGGTCTGATGTGGTTGTAATAACAGGTTAAGAGGTGGAAAAGGGGTGTTCATGACTATGTGAATTCGATGAGTGAAGTTGAGAGAAATCAGAATACAAGGATAGAAAGACTATAATTTCATGGATATTCAGAATATAAAGTTGATTTGTTTTGATTAAATGGGCCACATGGTGGTAAAGAGGTTAGCGCTTCCATCTCAAAGGGAGACGGTCCCTGGTTTGATTCTTACAGAGGCCTGTCTGTGTGGAGTTAGCATCCTCTCCTCAGGTTCCCTCCTGATTATCACATTTTGTCCAGATATGTGAATGAGAGTGAATGGTTGGCGACGAGGATAAGTGGTGTAGATAATGAATGAATAAATTAAATATGTTAGCCTTAACTGCTGAAATATTGTTGGTGAGGAATGTACTTGGATGCAGCAGGATTGAAAATGAGGTTTTATTTTGTTGTGTTTTGCAACACATTTCTACTTCGCCAAAATCAACCCTGACAAAGAAAGAGGCAATTTCATGGCCACAGTGTTGTTCTTGGAGCAAATAATATTCAGATCATGAATGAATGTTTGGATTGAAGTTTGCGTGTTAAATATAAAGTCCAATATTTTACGCCAGGCATAAGAACACAGGGACAGAAGAAGGAGATATTTATACCATTATTGCATTTCAAGAGGAAATGTTGAGTTAAAATGAAATGTTGAGTTGAATTAAATTAACTTTAAAAGGAAAGTGTGTTTTTTTTTGTAGTCCGTCAGGGAGTCGTCACTCCTCAGCGTTGAGCTGATGTGTTATAACTTTCAAGTAGGTTTGTTCTCAACGCAGTCATTCCAACAGCGATTCATTTTGAGATTTCAGCCTCTCAGAAGTCCCTTTTCTCAAACCTGCGCTCGGCACCTGCTTTTCAGATGTTACGCCTGTCCGAGCTGCTCACCCTTAGGATCTGCGAAGCGTGTCATTTGTTTTATTGTGTCGGCTGATAAAATGCGTCCTCTCTGTGTTGCTCACCCACTGATGCTCTGCTGATCTCTGAGGGTTTGAGCCTCGGGAACTGCACAGAGAGCACATGCTGGAAGAGAGACAAACACTTCTGTATTTCTAAAATGGATTTCAAATAACATTGCTGTGGGTAAATCTCTCCCTTTCCCTCCGACCAGAGGCCTTTTTCTTCTTCAGTCAATCAAACCTCTCCACATGAACAAGCTGAGTTGATCTGTTGATGCTGATTTACCAATATTGCCTGTTGAGATCATCCATGACAATATTGATGATGTGCTGGTGTTCTGGATGGGGCTCCGAATTTGAGTGGATTTCCTTCCTTTTCTACCTGGTGGCACATAGGCACTTGACGCTCACACACACACACACACACACACACACACACACATTTCAAATACACTGACTTTGTTTACTTGGATACTCTCTCTCTTTCTCTCACACACATACCCCTTTGGTTCTCTTCCCAACACACACACACACACACACACATTCGGGGCTGTTTGTTTGGGCTGTTTACCGCGGTTTAATGAAAGTTAGCTCGCAGCTATTTCCGCCCTTTGCTTTGAACAATGTGATAATATTGCTAACATATTTATCAGTTAATTGCTTCACGGCGGCGTATTGAATTTTGCCTGATGAATAAGTATGTGCGGGGGAGCGCTTTTAAATGTCACTGAATCAATTTTCATTGGGTTAATTAGATGTGTTTTTAATAATGCGACGCCCGGAGAGGTTAATTTATCGCACAATGTATAACTAAAACAAATTTTTTAAAAAGGCTGGGAGTGGCAGACGGCGGCGCTCACCGGCTCCGATAACCTCCTCGATCTTCACGAAGGAAACGTCGATTTCCTTGGCAAACTCGCGCACGGCCTCGTTGGGGTCCTCGTAGGTGAACGGGTCGATATAAACCTTGACCCCTGCGGCCGTGGGAGAGGAAGACGGGGGGAAACGTGAGCGACGATTAAGACTTCCTCCGCTGCGATTCTTTCCCTCGCGGCGGCGCGGCGTTACCTTGGCCCACGAGGTACTGGCTGTGTTTGTCGCCCAGCTCCGGGTCCTTGATGCGGCTGTGTCTGCTGCGGGGAGAGACAAACACCGCCTTCTGACTCGGCCGATCGATGATCCCCCGTAAAAACAAGAGCGATCGGACTGGAATATGAATTCAAATCGCGGGGAGAAAAAAAAAAACAAGCCCGATATCAGGCGGCGCGGTGATGAGCTCACGAGGGATCCGCATGTCGTTTTCGCCTGCGGAAACTGACAACGGAGGAGTTTGAAGACACGGCAGAAGTCTACGAATAATTGTCTCCATCCTCTTTATTTGAGAACAGGCTTAAAACCTTCCTTTTGGAATTAAAGCTTATAGCTAGCGCTAGGCTAGCCGACGGCTCCCCGGGATGCTCCTCTCTGTCTGCTCTCGCCTCCCTTCATCAGTGCATGGTGGCGACCTCATTTCGGGCAGATTCTTCATCCACTGCGGCGTCTCGCCACGTGCCCGTCGTCATGTGAGCTACTAGCCTTTTAGCGCTTGGCGCAGCTGTAACTCTTTTTCTACCCCCACCCGTCGAGGCAGAAGGCCGCCCGTCTTCTCAGAGATCGTGGTCCAGACCTTCTCTACGTGGAGAGCGTCATCAGAAAACCGGGTTTGTGTGTCGGCGGCGTGTGAATAAAACCTGCACTTCGGCGTTGATTTCAGGAAATAACAGCGAATAAACCTGAAGGTGGCACCTGCTTTTTCCAGACATTTGTCATTTTCGGCTTTGCCGTTTTCAGGGGAATCTGAAACGTCCCTGCTGATTCACCACTCAAGTCATCTTTGCGCTTATTGTTTGTTGAGAAAGCGACACGTCCCGCTGCGCGCCTTCGCCTCAGCACGGCAAAAAAAAAAAAAAACAACAAAAAAGAAATCTGTTAAAAGGAGAGTTCCCAGGATATTTCAGCCTCGAATTGAGACCGGCGAACACCAGTGAGACCACGCTAATTGTCACATGGAATATTGTAATATTAGCGGTGACGCTAATAACGCTACGCCGCCATCTTGTGCTTCTTCGACTGGAAGAAACACACTTTCTCCAGGTTTTCCAGGCCAGGTTGGAACCTCAGGCAACTGGATCCCTGAGCAACTCCTCCGCCAATCAGCCATCTCTCTGCGATGGCGGTTAAAGACACACACACACACACACACACACACACACACACACACACACACACACACACACACACACACGTTTGATGTGTCTTCATCTGGAAACCTTTAATAACCTAAACACACTCGTGCCTTGGGTTCTGCTCTTTGACACCAGCGGCTCCCGTTATAATTCTGCTGACACACGCACACGCACACACACACACACATGCACACGCACACACACATGCACACACACACACACACACACACACACACACCCACACCCTCACACACACACACACACACACACCCACACACACACACACACACACACACACACACTCACACACACACACACACACACACACACTCACACTCACTC
>CAAKHD010006983.1:0-11975 GCA_901007705.1 Fistularia tabacaria | reverse complement strand
CCCGCACAGCCACCGACTCGAGATGGTCGAGGTTGAGTCCCACCACCGAGCGAGCTTTCCTCACAAGCTTGTTGAGCCTGTTGACCTCACCAGTCCTGGCACCGCCCCACCAGCACACTATAGCAAAGAATAGTGCGCTGGCTACCATAGACTGGTAGAAGGTCTTGAGGAGCACACTGCAGACACCAAAAGACCTCAGTCTCCTCAGGAAGAACATCCTGCTCTGAGCCTTCCTGTATAGGGCATCTGTGTTGTTCGTCTGATCCAGTTTATTATTAATATGGACCCCAAGGTACTTGTAGGAGTCCACAATCTCCACCTCTTCACCCAGAATGGTGATTGGTTGAGGTCTCCTCCTGTTCCTCCTAAAATCCACTATCACCTCCTTAGTCTTGGAGATGTTGAGTAGGAGGTGATTTTGGTTGCTCCACTCAACAAAGCTCGCGTCCAGCTGTCTGTACTCCTCCTCGTCATCGTTGGTGATGCATCCAACGATGGAAGAGTCGTCAGAGAACTTCTGGAGGTGGCATGAACTGGACTTATGTCGGAAGTCGGAGGTGAAGAGAGTGAAGAGGAATGGAGATAGGACAGTACCTTGGGGCACACCTGTGCTGCACATCACGGCCTCAGAAACACCGCGGTCCACCCTGACATACTGCGGTCGTCCTGTGAGGTAGTCCAGGATGTAGGCAGTGATGTCAGGGTGGAGTTGCGCACTCAGCAGCTTGTCCTTGAGGATGATGGGGCGGACACTATTGAAGGCACTGGAGAAGTCAAAGAAGGTGATTCTCACAGGGCTTCCCGCTCCCTCCAGATGGGACAAGGCCCTATGAGAGAGGAAGATGATGGCAACCTCCACACTCATATGCTGCCTGTACAAAAACTGAGATTTATGTAGTATCTGCAGAAGGCAGGATGTGATCAGAACACTTTTCTGTGGAGATCACAACATTTTGGCCACAGGGGCCCTACTTTAAGTTTTTTAAGTAACTTCAATTAAATATTTTTTGCAATCATAATAATGCTGTTTTTCAGATATTGCCTTGCATTTTTTTCAAGACCGCTCAAGTTCCATGACAAACTCATAAACACACACATATTCACTGTAAAGATAAGATAATATTTTATTGATACCCATAGGGGAGCAGCCTTCATGGATCAATTTGCGATAACCCTGACTTCTGGCTAGAAAGCGGTACAAGAAAATCAAAACCCACACATCTCAGCTGAAAAACAGCTGCTATCCAAGAGCTGCAAAAGTCCCCCCCGACCCTCGCAAGCCACCACACCCCATCCCCCGGCAGAGCACTCACAGCTGAACCCCAACCTGCTCAGGCACACACTAACACGATGCCCCCCTGCTGAGACAACCACTCCATCCTCCACCCCCACAGAAACAATCTCACACCCACCCGACAATCTCACACTCAACACCCCCTTGAACTAAGTTGCACTTTAAGCCATTTTCATATCATAGTCATATCACCCTTCATGCCACCTTGCTGCTATATGTATATACCATGTCCATTTGTATTAACTATTCATACCGTACTGTATATATCATGTATGTACACTATGTATATAACTTGTCGATTTATAATCCTGTACATGCGCTGAGATGGGTGCTCTCACTGCAAAATTTAATTGTGCCTGCACGATGACAATTAAAAATCTTAAATCTTTAATCTTACGCTCACATTTGCTTTTGAGGGCAGAGAAGTTTTAGTTGCCGTTGGTGCTAAAAATGATTACCGTATTATTCGGGCAATAATTAGCACTTCTTTCGATGGTGTTAGGTTTGGGATCATCCAGCCTGTAACAAATCACAGATAAGTTCAATGATAAGGTGAGGAAGATAAGGAAGGACAACTTTTCTGCAGTCTGCTCAAATAGAATTTTATTCTGTCAGCCAGGATACAGGAGTCACATAGCTGTGGGTTCTCTGCCACCCATCCGCAGGTGGGTGATACTGCAGAAGAACCCCGATCGTTATTACACATATGAATATAAAGGTTTCAGGGTTGGTTTCAGTTATCCTTCTCGTCGTTATTTGGTGTTGATGAGTATTGCCATGGCTGTTGTTATCTTCTACTTAGTCGCTCGCTCCAGATATCATGTGAGACGGTCGGCATGACCTGTCTTCTCTTTTTCTCCGTGGGCAACCCCTCTCTGGCTCGCGCTGTCTTGTCTTGTCTTCAGGCGTCCAAGGCCTTTCTGGGTGCCACCTGCTGCCTTCTGCCGAAGGTTCTCTTGTTTTTGTTTATATATATATATATTAAAATATATATTATACATATATATATATATATATATATATATATAATTTCACACGTTGGTTATTTTCACACTGACCACTGCAAGAGTGCACTGTAGGCTTGTGTGCCAATATCTGCTACTCCTATTACTCCTCTACCACTGAAAATTTAAAATGTAAACATCAACTGAGAAAGACTGCAGCAGAAAGAAAGTTTTGAGTGAGCAAGAAGCTTCTGAGGGACTTGAGAAACGGGAAGGGTACTCTACAAGAAGAAACCCAAAAATCTAATCGCGGGCTAAAAGATGGCCACAGCTAGAGGAACAGGTTCACAAGTGGGTGCTTGAACAACGTGCTGCCAGGAGAGGCTTGTCAACAGTGCAGTTCTGTCTCCACGCTCCGTTAGTTGCCAAGGTGAATGAATGAGTACTTTATTGATCCCCTAGGGGAAATTTGTGTGTTACAGTAGCAGTTGAGCTGCTACAACAGGCTAGCGTCCCTCAGCGCCATCTTTATGAATATAAATGACTTTGCGGGAGGACCGTCTTGGTGTTGCTGCTTCATGCAACACAACCGCTTCTTTATCAGACCACGGACAGCAATGTCCCAAAAACTGCCAGCAGACTTCCAAGTTTATACCGTTTTGTGCTATTTATATATTGTTTATGCTATAGTTATCTGAATAACTGTTAATTTCTTATGTTAACATACCAGACACCTATTCAGCTTGTTGTTCTCTATTCTATTGTTATTACCATAACTTGGCTTTCAAGATGAAATGTCTGTTCTTGGTCTCTGATTTTATAAGATAAATTTTGCCCCAAATATGCAACTCATAATCCAGTGCGACTTTAATTTGGTTTTTTTTCTTCTTCATTATGCATCTTTTGGCTGGTGCGACTTATAGTCTGGAAAATACAGTAGTGACTGCTAAATAAGGAACTGCTGTTACAGTCTTAGACTTTCGAGATATAAACCATGAATGTATGCATGCCAGATACACATAACATCACCTCTCTCTCCCCTTTTCAGCTTCCAGTTGACAGTAGAGATGTTTGACTACCTGGAGTGTGAACTCAACCTCTTCTTGGGTGGTAGGCTAATCTGCTTCAAACCAAACTCTTGTCATGACTGTAAAAAACAAAGTGAAATGTTTGTTTATGATTGACTGTACCTCTACATACATGTCCCACAAGGAACTTTTTCCTTGGGAAAAAGTTTTGAACCAGTGTTTCAAATGACAAAAGAAAATTGTCAATAGATATGTAATGAGATGATTTAGTGCTGCTCGGGATACCCGTCTTCATTGTTTTACGAACCCATGATATTGTGCATCAACATTTAAATCAGGGCTCCCCATCTCATGTGACCGAGTCTTTCCTGAGGCGGGTTGTAGTCTCATACTGGATTTCTGTCATTGTCCGGGTTATTTATCCTAAATTATTGATTCATGGAGTGTGTTTGTGACTAACTTTATACTGCCAGGATGTGACCAGCTCAGGGCAAAATACGACAGAAGCTGGAGTCCTGTTGATAACTGACAATAAATTAGGAGGAAATTAAATTCTATATTTTTTGTTTTTCCTCAATCATCCTCTTTCTGTATCCTACTATCACTTGCTCCTCCATGCCTTCCTTATGTGTTTATCAATTTAAAAGATTAAAATCAAACACAAAAGTCAACTGCTGAAGCCACTTGAAGTGCACAAGCTTCTTCACTTCTTGTTATTTATACTGTCTTTGATTAAATAGAAGAAGAAAAATATATATGACTGTGAATGTAAATTGTAAATATTTCAAAGTCCTCTTTGTCCTTTTCCTGCGATGGTATAATGGAGAGGTATTATGATGTTTTGTGTGTGTGCGTGCGTGCGTGCGTGCGTGCGTGCGTGCGTGCGTGCGTGCGTGCGTGCGTGCGTGCGTGCGTGTGTGCGTGCGTGCGTCCCCCCCCCAGTATTCAGCTCTCTAGATATGTCCCGGTCAGTTTCGGTGACAGCAGCAGGCCAGTGTCGTCTTGCCCCTCTCATTCAAGTCATCTTGGACTGCAGCCATCTTTATGACTACACTGTCAAGCTGCTTTTTAAGCTTCATTCATGTGAGTGACACATTTCTTTTCTAGGTAAAAACATACAAGGGCACGGTCAGTGAAACGGTTCTATTCAGTCAGAAGATTTAAAAAAAAAAATTTTTTTTCTTGAGTTTCAATGTTTTACACAGAAAGTAGCAGGTAGTCCTATTTTCTGAAGATTTTAAAACCAATATTCGATTTTTTTAAAGTATTTATGTAGCAGGAAAATTTGGAAAAACAATTTTATTGATGAATAACTTTGGTCATTTGTCTTCCTCTTTTATATTTTATCATTTATTTTGTATTTGCTTTTTTGGCCTAAGTTCTTTAATGGTAAACATTTGTGAAATGTTTGTTTTATACCTGTCGAAAGGTCAATTTACTTCAAAGTAGCAGATGAAACCAAAGCAAGAATGTTTGTCAGTAGCTGTGTTACAGGATCTGAAAATTTGAAGTAAAAAAGTTAGTCCGTGGCCAGTTACCAGTATTGAAGATAAGTAAAGCATTGAGATAAGATGAACCCCTTTCCAGTAAAATATGAACACTCTTACAAGCCTAAATTTTCATGGTTTAAATGCCTTTATCTAGGAATACTTGATTGTAGTCAGTAGTTCTTTTTTACATTTGAATGTTTTTACTTGACTAGAGAGACCAAGAGCTGTGCACAAATCCTTCTCAACATTCTTCCTTGGCTCATGTTGTTCAATTATCATTAAGCTATCTTTATGTAGTATGTAGCAGTACAAAGAAATGTCATACCTTACTGAGGTCCACAGCTAACCACTGTAAATTCTGAGGAAAAAACAGGTAAAATATACTTGTCAAGAACAATAAAGCTCAGTGTTTTGTTTTTTTTTAGAGACAGAACCAATGTGTTGTACAAAGTCAATTTTAAAATAGAATTTAATAAAACTGGGATTCAAAATGTTTTGAGGTCCATTTCAGGCTGAATAGTCTTGTCTGTGTTGTGTGCAGGCCTTCCCGCAGACACACTCCAGGGCCACAGAGATCGCTTTCAGGAGCAATTTAGGAAGTAAGATAAATCATCCATTCTCTCACTGTCTGATTCTCTGCGCTTATTTATGTAGCCCCAGAATAAAGATAATTCTCCACCATGTCCTTTGCTATTCTGTTTTTTAATCAGTCCTCATCTGCCTCTGTCTTCTCTCTCAGGTTAAAGAGTCTGTTTTATCGGTCCAGTAACTTGCAGTACTTCAAGAGGTTGATTCAGATCCCACAGTTGCCTGAGGTGACAGTTCTATAAATTTGCTTTGTGTGTCATACACACCAATGTCAACAATGTTCCTTGAATGGCCCTTCTTTAGAAGAAATTGTTTCTTTTAAGCAACAAAAAAATACAATTTGCACTTTTAACTAATACATTTTACTAGATTTTGTGCCTTGTTCCCTTATGTATAGGGGAGCTGCTGTAGCATAATCCCACAATTTCACCTTGACTGGTGTAATTTGCATTTGTCACCATTCTAGGGCACTAAAACATTTCTATTTTGAGAATCGTCTTAAAGTTAAGTAGAATGACTTATTATGTGTTCAGAATCACAATATATACGAGGGTGCACTTTTATAAGAGGATGATTCTAATATTTGTTAAAACACAACTCCTGCATCTGAAAATGTGCATAATGATCCTTGCAGAATCCTCCTAACTTCCTGCGGGCATCTGCTCTGTCAGAGCACATCAGCCCAGTTGTTGTTATCCCTGATGAGTCGTCATCACCTGAATCAGAGCATGTGATGGAAACTGATGACTTGGTGGACACAGAGGTTCCAGTGCTGCCGGTAAATAATTTAGACAAGTGTTCATGGATGGAACATTCTTAAAAGCTCTAGATTCAGGATGATTTGATTGTAAGCAGTCATTCACATCCAGGCTGTAATTGTTGTTGGTGAAATTGAGAGATCTTTACGATAAAAGAGGGATAAATAAATAAATAAATAAAAATTAAAAATGAAAAGAAACAAACTCTTGACACATATCACACTGTGTAATGAATGTTTTTAATGTATGAGTTTCACTTTTCGATTTGATTCACCCCTAAAAATAAATTCACTTTTTGCAGATATTCTAATTTACAGTTAGAATCCCCGTCATTTCAATAAAAAGTTAACTGGCACAAAATAATCAAGTTCGTGGAAAAAAAATCTGCAGTGGCTTAGCAGTTAAAGATAAGGAATCAGTTAGAACTAAAGTAAAACAGATTTTTCCAAAAATGAAAACTATCTATATTCTACTGTTGACATGTCAGATATATTATATTTACTGCTCATCTAAATTCAGAAGCATTTCATAATCCTTTCAATCAGAGTAGACCCAAATATCATTCTAATTGAATTTAAAACAATTTTTTTGTTGGATATTAGAAATGTCATTTTCCATATTTAATAGGATATAGTGACATTTTTCAATATTCTAAATAAGTCTTCTGAAAATGATAACATTAGACCTCGACAGATAGGACTGAGCCATTCAGAGCGTAAATCGTGTATACGGCACAAATTTCAGTGAGTGACATTTATTGTTTTCCTCCCTACTCGGCCCTTATTCGCTGTGAACTCGATATCCAAATTTTTCATACATTAGGATCAATCGTTTTATAAACTTAATTTAAAATAGCAAGGTTTTTATAAATAGCTTTTATCAGAGTCCCTTTTTTCCCTCAGGTTCCTGTGGAGACTAAGTTTGATGACCTGTTTGGCACCTCTACTCCTACTGATCCCTTCAATTTCAACAATCAGAATGGAATGCGCAAGGACGAAAAGTATACCTCTGTTATATTTGGCTTTTTTTTAATTTCATGAGTATTGATTCCATTACAGATTGATTTTTTTTTTTTCCCCACAATTACAAATACCTTTACCTTATACCTTATCCCACCAGATCAACATAGCCCCATGAGGAATTCCCTTTGCTGCTGTTTGCAGGTAGATAAATGTTACTCTTGTGTTAAATTACCAAAGATCTTTTCTGGATTCATCAGAGATCACCTGATTGAACAGCTGACCAGGGAGATCCAGGCCCTGAAAGAAGAATTGGAGTCTTTCAGACTAGAGGTAAAAACCCAGATGCCACTGATTATCTTCAACATGATTGATTTCAATCACGCAAAGTACATTACATCAGGATCTCCCAAACCATTTTATCCTTTAATGTTTCTCATTTCTTCCTCTTCCCTGTTTCCCCCTCACTACTTTCCTCAGAGTAGTTGTTTGTGTCAGGCGCTGAGAGGACATGTCAGCGAGCTGGAAGCAGAACTAGCAGAGCAGAGCCACCTGAGGCTGCAAGCGGCAGGGGAAAGCGAGTTCTTAAAGGCAGAGCTGGATGACCTGCGCAGGGTCAGAGAAGATACAGAGAAAGAGCAACGGAGCCTAACAGAGATCGAGAGTGAGGCTAAAGTGCATTTATTATTTAAGAAATGACCATGTTTGCAAAGAGCTGCGTCTTACTAGAAAAAAATTAACAACACATCATCCAGTTATTTCAATATATCAAAAAAACATGGAAGGATATTTTTCCACTAGGAAAAGATCACAATTCAAAATCATAATACAACTGAGTTTGTCCCCAGCCGATGAAGAGAATTTAAAGGAAAAAGTAAGCTGTATCATGATGACTATTTGAATCTAAAATTTCAACAATAGTAACTTAAAGAATTTTAAAAAAATTGTTGTACCTACATTTTTTGTTTTCAATTTTGTAATTAATTTGCAGACTTTAAGGTCTTATATAACAACTGTATTGGAATCAGAAAAATAACCTTTATTTGAGAATTTAAAAATACATATTTTATGTAACCATTGTTGAGCCCAAGGTGACTAATGCAAATCTACTTGTGAAAATTGTCCATGATTGAAATATTTTTGAAGTAGTGTCTTGTCTATACCCAGACACTATGAATGAATGAATTTAGACAATAGATTAAGATCACATTCAATCTACAGCATAGGAGTTTCTCCTTGTTTCAGGTCCCCTTTTTTCTGACTCTTCGGTAATCTGGTCATCAATGGCACAGCTTATAACATTGCATTTTACACAACACAAAATATTCAGTTATATTTTGTTGACATTCCCCTGTGATGTCATTTACACATCATTTTCGTTTGTTAAATGATAGGAAAAGCTCAAGCCAATGAGCAGCGCTACTCAAAATTGAAGGAGAAGTACACAGAGCTAGTTCAGAGTCATGCAGATCTGCTAAGGAAGGTGAGAAAAACCATTGTCACTTTTATTCATTCCATATTAATTATTTGTGCTATTACTCATCTCGGGGATGTTTGGAGTTATGTGTGAGTGGGTGCGTGTGTTTTGGGAGGGTGTTAGGGGGTGATGTGTTGTTTTGAGTCCAAGAAAATCGCTGTCTCATTTTGCATGCAACCAAGTACTTTTGACTACTTGGTATGTTTAGCAAGTGACAGTAAAGTTTATTGACTCTTGATAACATTTTCAGCACACCCTTCTCTGTTGCCTGGATTAATCCAAAAAAATGACCCTCAAAGTTAAACTAATTGATTAATTGTGCTTGTGTGTGTAGAATGCAGAGGTGACCCGGCAGATGACAGTGGCGCAGGCAACACAGGATGAAGTGGAGGCAGTGAGGAAAGAGATGCAAGAGAAGTTGAAGGCTGCCCAGCAGACTGTGGACAGACAGGTGAGAACACCATCAAGTCAGTCTCTTTACCAATAGCTTTTCCTGGTGTAGTGGAAATTTAATCACAATGACAGAAAAATATGACCGTTTTAAGGCTCACAATGCTTGTTCGGCTGCTATAATACCTCCCACAAATGAGTATAAGACAGAGATACAGTGAACTTGAAATTGAAACATTTCTCATATTTTCTCGGTAAATTATACCTCCTTATCTAATTTGTTTTATTTCAAAGAAGCTAAAGATACTCAAACTGTATTCATCCACCTTAATTGTTAACTTTTTCCACCAAGTTCCAGTAGCTAAAACTGTGAAAGTTTCACCATTTAGAACCAGTTTGAACAGCATTACAGTGGAACTGTATTAAATGTAAAAGCAAGGCTCTGGTTGTTGCGCTTTTGTGTGCTGATTTTTCTCATTTGCTATATTCAGAAGAAGAAAGGAAGCCCTTTATTTAGTCACATTCAGTGTTCTATACAGTATAGCATCAGCAACATTTGTTTATTGCATTTAATCCATCATGGATGAACCATGAGCAGCAGGAAGCCACTTACCAGTGCCTGGGGAGCAGTTCAGAGTTCAGTGTCTTGCTCACCAACGCTGCAACAGACTAGGAGGACCATAGGAATTTAACCCCAAACATTCGATTCCAAGACATCTGCTGAACCACCTGAGCCAAGATGCCCCTTTAATACTCAGTTTAAAAACTACAATCAAGTTGTTAGATTTTTTTCTTTAGCTTCAGTCTCTTTAACTAGGCAAATTATTCATCTTCCTCTTGGCTTTTCCCATCAGGGGTCTCCACAGCAAATCATCCTTCTCTATCTAACTCTGTTCTACGTATCCTCTTCTCTCACACCAACTAACTTCATGCCCTCTTTCACTATGTTCATTAATCTTCTCTTTGGTCTTTCTCTAGACCTCCCACCTTGCAGCTCAAATCAAAGTATCCTTCTACCAATATATTCACTATCCCTCCTTCATACATGACTGAACCATCTCAGCCTGGCTTCTCTGACCTTATCTCCAAACATCTAACATTTGCGGTCCCTCTGATGGACTCATTCCAGATCCTATCCATTGTTGTCACCTGAGAGAGAACCTCAACATCTTCATCTTGGCTACCGCCCGCTCTGCTTCCCTTCTTTTATTAAATGCCACTGTCTCCAAACCATACGGCATCGCTGGTCTCACCACTGTCTTGGACACCTTTCCTTTCATTCTGGCTGATATTCTTCTATCACATAGTGCCACTGACACTTTTCCATTCCAACCTGCTTGAACCCATTTCTTCACCTCTTTTCCACACTCTCCGTTGCTCTGGAATGTTGAACCTAAGTATTTGAAATCCTCCACCCTTTTTATCTCCACTCCCTGTAGCCTCAACATTCCACTTGAGTCCCTCTCATTCACACACATATATTCTGTCTTGCTGCAACTAACCTTCATTCCTCTTCTTTCCAGACCGTACCTCCACCTCTCAAGATTTCCTCAACCTGTTCCCTGCTCTCACTACAGATCACAATATCATCTGCAAACGTCATGGTCCATGGAGATTCCTTTCTAACCTCATCTGTCAGCCTGTCCATCACCACTGCAAACCACAAGGGGATGAGAGCTGATCCCTGATGAAGTCTCACCTCCTGCTTGAACTTCTCTGTCACACCTATAGAACACGTCACCACTGTCTCAAATCTTGCATACATGGACTGCAACAGTCTAACATACTTCTCTGCCACTCCAAACTTTCTCATACAATACCAGAGTTCCTCTCTCGGCACCCTGTCATATGCTTTTTCTAGGTCTACAAAGGCATCGCGCAGATCCCTCTGAACATCTCTTTACCTCTCTACTAGCATTCTCAAAACATATACTGTATCTGTAGTACTCTTCCTGGGTATAAAACCATACAGCTGCTCACAAATGATATTTTCTTTCTGCTCTCGGTCTAGTTTCCACTTCTCTTTCCCATAACTTCATTGAATAGCTCATTAACTTTATCCCTCTATAGTTACTGCTATTCTGCACTTCTCCCTTATTCTTCTGAAAATGAGCACCATCACACTTCTTCTCCCTTCCTCTGGCATCTTCTCACTCACTAAGATCCTGTTGAATAGTCTAACCAGAAACTCTACTGCCGGCTCTCCTGGACACTTCCATACCGCCACAGGTATATCATCTGGACCAACTGCCTTTCCATTCTTAATCCTCTTCAATGCCCTCCTCACTTCACTTTTACTAATCTCTGCTGCTTTGTGGTCTACAATAGTCAGCTCTTCTACCCTTCCCTCTTTTTCATTTTCCTCATTCATCAGCTCTTCCATGTACTCTTTCCATCTTCCCATCATTCCTCTTGGTGTTGCCTTTGCCACCTCTATCTCTACCTTGCGCTGCATCTCCCTGTACTCCTGTCTGTCCTCTTCAGTCCCTCAGTGTACAACTTCTTTTTTTCTAACTGCTTGCTCTTTATATACTTCTGCACTCCCTCACTCCACCACCAAGTCTCTTTATCTACTTTCCTTCCAGATGACATACCAAGTACTCTCCTACCTTTGTCCCTGATCACATCAGCTGTAGTTGTCCGGTCATTTGGAAGCTCCCCCTGACCACCCAGAATCTTTCTCAACTCCTCCGTGAAAACCATGCAACATTCTTCCCTCCAGCTTCAACCGCTTTGTCCTCTGCTCTGCCTTTGTCCTCTTTATCTTTCTTGTCACCAGAGTCATCCAGCAAACCACCAGCCTTTGCTATCTGGCTTCGCAGTCATCGAGCTCCGTTAGATTACATTGTCTATACATGACGTAGTCTTACCTGCTTGCTCCTACCTCCGCTCTTATAAGGTACCTTGTGCCCCTGTCTTTTCGGAAAAAACTGTTCACTACAGCCATTTCCATCGTTTTTGCAAAGTCTACCACCATCTGTCCCTCTACGATCCTATCCTGGATACCAAACCTGCCCATCACTTCTTCATCTCCTCTGTTGCCTGCA
>CAAKHD010006982.1:20432-47932 GCA_901007705.1 Fistularia tabacaria | reverse complement strand
ATGTGGAATTGTGAGTTCTCTGAGGTATGCCGACCTTGCATCCCCACACTCGAAAGCCAGCTCGGCAAGTAGAGTAGGTATTTTTACTAAATCTTTAATAAAAATAAATTTGTTGCTCTCTGTGTCTGTTATCTGATTTTCCAATAAAGGCAAATATCATGCATACATAATGATAATAATATAAAACAAATTATTATTGTCTAAACTAGACATGTATATTTACTTGAAATTACATTTCAGGCTTTCCAATTCAAATTATTTATGAACAGAAAGGTCAAATATAAACAGCTCCAGTACATTTCAAATGATGATACCTGTCCGCTGCATTCAAATCACTGTTGGACACAATTGGCTTCCGTCAGCGTGTGCATAGACCCACCAATTGATTCATTCACACGCTTGAGCTTTTCTTAACATACGATATTGATATTTCACAATTTTTGGTCCACACATGGACTCACAGTTTATCAAACATTTTTTTTTTTTTTTTACTAATTTTTGAATGTTACAGGAATATGCACAAGTAGACAAATGTACCTATACAAGTCATCTATCAGATGATGCTGTGATGGAATTTAAGGATGTCATTCAATCACTATATTCAAAATTCTATCAGTCCTAAAAAAGAACAGTTGTTTTGCTGACGAACTGTCGTTCATCCTGTATCACTCAGTAGATAGTGTGACCGGTGTATTTAAACATCTTTCACCTCTATTTCCCCTCTAAAAAAGATTATAAATCAAAGCAAATCTGAACAATGGTACAATCCGAACCCACAAACTGAAATGGACAATCCAAAAATGAGAAGAGAGATGGCGCTCCTCCAAAAGACTAACGCGACTACTTTGAGCTTTTTTAATGATAAAATTCAACATATCAGAGAGAAAATTAATCAACTTCCGCCCAGAACTGTTCCATTGAGACTTTATAAATATCTCAGGTGCTTCTCTCCAATTCCACCCAAGCAACTATCTGTCCTAGATATGACCAAGTCAGAACAGGCTGTGTACCGCAGCCATTCAGGGTAGCTGCAATTTACGCCCTCCTTAAAAAAACCCTCTTGAGCCAGAGTTTTCATGTAATTATAGACACATTTCTAATCTCCCCATTTCTCTCTAGGATTCTTAAGAGACTGGTCGCCAATCAATAATGATAATGTACACTTTATTAATCCCTCATGGGGAAATTTGTTCTCTGCATTTAGCCTACTATGGCGTAGTTGGCTGCCGTCTAGCAGCGCCAGGGGAGCAGTTAGGGGTTCAGTGTCTTGGTCAAAAACACTTCAACACACTAGGAGGAGCCGGGAATCGATCCGGAAAATGTTCGGTTCCAAGGACGTCGCTCTACGCCGCCCCTACATAACAATGGGTTATTTGAAGTTGGCCAATCCGGTATCACTGGGCTCTGAGACAAGGCTGAGACTTAAAACTCTAAAAACTAGTCTTTAGATGTGAGCTGATGTGAGATGAGAGTTTTGCACGAGTCTTTTCAAAATCTCAAGGTGAATGCCAAGCATGAGCATCATCATTTAGTTCCCACATAAAAAAATATTTCAAGGACTGCCTTCTTCCACTGACATTATATTGCAAAAATTAGACCTATTCTGTCTAAAAAAGATGCTCTGTCTCTTCCAGACTGGATTATTGTAATTCTCTCTTGTCAGGCTGTCCTAACAAGTTGTCAAAGACTCTACGGCTCATTCAGAGTGTTGCTGCAGATGTTCTTACAAGAACTATTATGCTGGATCATGTCTCCCTAGTACCGACCTCTCTGTACTGACTCCCTGTACAATCGAGAGTAGAATTTAAAATAATTCTCCTTCCCTATAAAGCGCTAAAATGGCCTGTCACCCTCATATCTTAAAAAAACTCTTGTAACCCTACCATCCGGTCAGATCCCTATGCTCCCAGGACTCAGGGCTACTTGTAGTCCCTTGCGTCTCTAAAAGCAGAACAGGGGCCAGAGCATTCAGTTGCCAAGCTCCTCTTTTGTGGAACCATCTTCTAATTTCGACCTGGGGGGCTGCCATCCTCTCTTTGTTCTGGAACAGGCGTAAGAGCTTTCTTTTTAAGAAAGCAGATAGTTGGGGCTCGGCTAGCCCTTAGATATGCTGCCGTAGGCTGACTCTGCTGAGGGATGTAACGTAAGGCACTTTTCTCATTCCCTCCACTCTTCCTATCCTGTCTGCACTCTCGTCCCAACATCAGTGCATGTAAGTAACTTCATGTCTTCTCCCGAGTCCCCAGGCTCTCTCATTTCACAGATTCCCAAGGGACGTGGCTTGATCTACTGCAGCATTCCTAACAGGCGCCCATGGGTATTGAAGCCATTCTTGTACGAGGTCACCAGAACCCTGTAGCTGTTAGCTCTGCTGTTGTTACTAGTATGAGATGAGTTGTGCGTGTCCCTCTGAACCCTTAAACCACCCCTATCTCTATCATGCTCTTGCTTTCAATCTCTGTCCTTCTCTCGCGCTTTCTTTCTACCCCAACCCGTTGAGACTTTGAGCCCAGATTCGCCAAGGTTTTTCCTTGCCACTGTTGCCAAGTGCCTGCTCATGGGGGAATGTTGGGTTTCTTTAAATCATTTTCAAGAGTGTGGAGGTCTAAATGCAAAGCGTCATGAGACAAATCTGTTGATCTGGAACTATATATACGTAATTTGACTTGATTCGATCCATCCTTATCATCGTATCTCTCGTATGACAATCCATGTTCGCCTCCTACCTTGGGATCGATGGGTTTGGTGGAGAACTTGTCCCTCCTCTCTCCCGTCTCGTCGTACAACAGCACAACCCTATCCACCGTGCAAACGGCGAATTTGGTGTTATTAGGTGCCCAGGCCATGCAGGTCACCTTGGCCGCCACCTCCTACCAGACACACACAACACAGACGTGTGGGTTTTTTCCCCAGCAGAATCCCCTCCTTCCTGTGATAGGACCTTATGGTTCCCTAGGTTTAGAGTTAAGCTTGAATTTAGATTTAGGGTGAACTAAGTCTGCTGACTAAACAAAGAAATCCTGATGCGACATCGGTACGATGTTTGAGGGAAAAAAAACGGTATCTTTTCAATTTATTTGGGTTTATTTTCTCATAATGCTTACCAGGTCTTGCTAATCTTTTAGGAATTATTTTAGGTTGTTTGTTGCCGATTGTGAAGGAAGTCTTGCTAAATTTAGCCATTTCTTGAGGTTTTTTTTAGGGAATTTCTAGCTTAAGTTATGCAGTTTACTGCGGACACTTCCTTAATTCCCTCTCCAATATTCAGATACTTTCTGATTTTAGCAATTTTCAAAGGAATTTTCATTCTATTTTTTGACAGATTCCTTCCTCTGGTATTTTTTTCTGTTATAAGGAAAAAAAATAGATACGCATGTTTCCTCACAAGTGGAATTTGTTTAGGATTGAGGCAAGGGGCGGTCCAGCTAAGGTAGACCGTTTTTAACACAACACCGGTCCGTTATGTTACCACCTCCGACGGGGACCGACCAAACCTCCATACTTTCCGTTACATTGTCATTTCAGGATTTAAAGCTCCGCGGGTAAATTGAACAATTTAATGATTCAAAATCACACATATGAATTTATATCCAGAATATCGATCTTCAGCAAAGGATATACAGTAACGCTGCGTTTTCGTAGCAGTTCCTCCCCCTAGCCCCGAATGCGATACATATGCTACCGAGCAAATAATTGTTTATAAAAGGTTTAAGTCGATTCACCGCAGCCTCGATGGCTTTGACTAAAATGTGAAAAAGTAAAGACGGCAGAAGTCCGGGTACTTGTATTTCCTGTGAAAGAAACCGTCCAGAGTGTCACTTTTTACAATGATGTGTCTCTGCTAGCATCAGCTACCTCGGGCTAATGTGTCACTGTGCTTACCTGAGGGGTTAAAAGTGTCTTTAGATGCTTTAGTTGCATTTTTTGGCTTTCAGTTAGAAGCTCCTGTGTGGAAGAAGGCTGCTAGCACTATTGCTATGATAAATATTTAATTTAATGTCATTTTGTCGTGTGGGTTGTTGCTAGCGGCGAGCAGCTAGCAGCCGTGACATCTTTGTAGTAAACATAAATGTGATCTCCTTAGTTACCGCTAAGGCGGGCATCTCATGGGGCGTTCAGGTCTGTAGGAAATGTTAGCTCCAAAATCTGAAGTACCGAAGAAAATGAGTCAGAAAGAATGACTGAAAGAAAGAATGCGCCAGTGGTAGATTTCAGGTCAAAATCCATATTTTCCGGTGTCAGCACCTGTATATTCGTTTACTTTAATATTTCCCCGAAATAAACATACATTTGGACAAAACGTGACTAAACCGTCTGTGGATCGATTTGATATCGACGGTTTCACGACATCATAATAAACATTTGTTTTCCTACAGCAAGTCCCCTGTTAAGACCGTGGAGGAAGCTTGCGTGGTGACAACACGGCCATCCCAGTGGACTACAGGTGTTGTTCAGAAGTTGCAGCAATCCAGGAACTATTCGTGCCTCCTCTGAAACTCCGTGACGTCAACGGCAAGAAAAGATGAGTCTTTCGTCAAGTGTCTGAAATTAACCGGATATACCCTGTTCTGGCTGCAAATAAAGCCACTTGTATGAGTGTATTATCTTGGAGACACATTGTGGCGCATTGGGACGTTTGGGCGGAACTTCTCAGCATGCATATAATAATACTGATAACAATCGTCATCTCAGAATGATGATATCAGTACAAGATAATTATTATTATTAATTCCATTGCTATTGTTATAATTGTTATCTTAATTTGTGTTGTTGCTATTCTCCTTCTTCTTATTATCATTATTATTATTATTATTATTGTTGTTGTTGTTGTTATCATTATTATTATTATTATTATTATTGGCAATGTTGTGGTTAGCGTTTCTGCTTCACAGCTAGAAGGTACCTGCTTCAATTCCAACGGTGGTATTTGCATGTCCTCCCCGAGTCCACCTGAGTTTCCTTCGGGTTCTCTGGTTTCCTCCCACGGTACAAAAAAAACATGCAGGAGGTGTATTTGAGCCCCTAAAATTGCCCAGATATGTGAATAAGAGAGCGAATGCTTGGATGTCTCTATGTGTGGCTCTGCAGTTCACCAGCCAAATGACAACTGGGATAGGCTCCAGTCACCCCTACAGCCCTGAATGCAGGACACGTGCAGGATAATATCATTACTGCACCCATCCCAGTCATAATATACCCTTGCAACTACACGGCTTATTCAAAATATGTGTTTTTTTTTTATTTTTAGATTATCATTACAGTAGTGTCTTGTCTAATCTTGTCTGATCTTATCTTATCTTGAAAAAAATCTGTATAATCATTATTTATTATAAGATAAGATAAGATAAGATGAGATGAGATGAGATGAGATAAGATGAGATAAGATGAGATAATACTTTATTTTGATTCCCTTAGGGAAAATGCGGGTGTTGCAGCAGCAACAATAAAAAACAGTTAGGAAAGATATATACACACAAATATAGATACACACATGCACATATGTCACCATACATGCCCACACACACGTATACATACATATATACATACACATACCCATACCTACAAATAATATATACACACATATACATATAAAGATAGATAACACACACAAGCAAGGATAAATGAAGTAAGTATTATATTATTGATATAAGGAGGGGGATTGGAAGCGACAATGGCATTCATTTGAAAAGATGCTCCGTCACTGATGCTGACCTCTAATTTCAAACGATGACAACATGACGGAGGTTGTTGTTTTTTTTGGGGGGGTGAGTGGGTTTCTCATGGTTTTATTTTGCCAACGCCGAGCGGAAGTCGCACATTCCGCGCGAAGAAAAGCAGCGGCCTGAACTCCGGCTCGACTTCCACACTGCTGGCGGCGCGTGTGGAACACCTTTCCCCCGCAGTCCCGTCCGAACTTTACGCCAAATTATCCCTTCAACCCCACTTTTTTTGCCCCTTTTTTGCCTTATTTTGGACCCCAGGCCCGCGGATAAGTCTCCGGGGCTTCCCTCTCGGCCGCCATACCCGCTTCTTAAACATCTATTTATTTTTTTTTGGCGTGGGGATCCGAGTCGTCTCATCTACAACATTTTCATCCGCATCTGCTCGCTCCCACGCTCGGCGTGCGACTCACGTGGAGCCCCCTGACTCGCGCCGGTGAAGGGAAAAGTTAGCGCCGTGAAGGAAAAAGAAAAAAAAAATACAAACCAAAAAAAAAAAAAAACAAAAACCCTAAAATGTCAAAGATGGCAACCTTGATTCTGGAGGACGGGACGAGATTCACCGGCCGCCTTTTCGGTGCCGATGCGTCGGTGTCGGGAGAAGTTGGTGAGTCCGGACATATCAATTGAAATACATTGCGTCTTCTTAGCTAATTTAGCAAACCTTGTTAGCATGCCTACTTTTCCATGTTATTTATCCCGGTTCGGTCCAGTCTGGCTACATGTGGCGCACCGCGGAGTCACCGGCGCCGCTCCGGCCCCATTGTGCCGGGACACGTCGTTGACCGGAACATCTTACCACCTCAAGTCTTAAACTTCGGGGTAACATTTCTCGGTTTTTCCATATTTTACTTTTCTGAGAAATCCCAATACAACATGAGTTCGGTGGGAAGTGTCACGAGGACATGCGCTATTAAACTCCTTGGCAATGAAATTGTGTAGTAAATCGTCATAACTGTACACAAATTAGAAAATAAAATGTGCAAAAAGTTTCAAATCAGTCATACACAAATTTTAAAGTCAGCAAATAACTGCATAGAAGCCAGTGAAGAGTTTGAAGTCAGGTTTTATTAATTTAGCACCAAATCCAAAACAGAGTTGTCCATTGACAAGCTAGCTGTTGAGCAGGTCTGGAGCATTTACAGAAACCCAACACTGGCCCGTGAGCAAGCAGGACATCTCGTAGATCTGAGCTCAGAGCGGCCTTCTGCCTCGACAGGTTGGGGAAAAGAGAAGGACAGCGATAGAGAGCAAGAGCGTGATAGACGGGCGAGATACGAGGGTCGGGAAGGACGGGCACAAATGATCTCATACTAATAACAAAAGCGTCGCTAACCGTTGCGTGTTTTTCTGACACGATGCGATGGCTGCAATGCAGTGTCCATCCATTATCTCCCACTCAGGGTAGCGGGGATGCTGGACCCTGTCCCAGCTGTCATTAGCTGGAAGCTGGGTTCACCCCGGACCGGTCGCCCATAGATCGCAGGGCCACATATCGAGACAGACAACCATTCACCCTCCCATTCACATATCTGGCCGTTTTTTTTTTTTTCAAATTTATTCCAATGAACCTCCTGCATGATTTGGTCTTTGGGAGGAAACCGGAGAACCCGCAGAAATGGGAAGAACATGCCAACTCCACACAGAAAGGACCCCCTGTTGGGCATGAACCAGGGTCCTTCGTGCTGTGAGGCGGAGGCGCGAACCACTGCGTTACCATGACAAAAATGATACGAATAATAAGAAATATTGGTGAGTCTGCGGCGGGAGCCCTGCAGTAGATCAAGCCACGCCTCCTGGGAACCTGCGACATGAGACAGTCCAGAGAAGATATGCGATCAGTCAAGTTAAAAATCAACCTCTAAAAAGCTGAAATCGTATGTCAATAAAAATTTGGTGGTCCTTCTCAGTGTTCCAGACTGGCATGGTGGGCTACCCTGAAGCCCTGACAGACCCGTCCTACCACTGCCAGCTGCTCACCCTCACCTATCCGCTGGTCGGCAACTATGGCGTGCCGGAGGAAGAGGAGGGGGAATTCGGCCTGAGCAAGGTGAGCGGTTACCACATTCCTCTTTGTGATAGGGATCATGCACAAACTTCTATTAGAGGCTTTTCCAGATGCTTTTTTTTCCTGCTCGTGTCAAAACGAGCGTCTTGTTTGGGATGTCCAGTGATGTTTCAAGTAACCTTGGTGACAAAGATCACTGAGAACTGCATCAAAAATTCCCCAGGGCTGAATTGGGAGCAGCAGCAATACACAGATCATACATTTAAGTCTCGATCCATAAAGGTGTAGCATTACTTTTTAGAACATTTGGAGGTATCATGGCAACCTCCTCATGGCAGACTCAAATAAAATTAAAATAAAATCCAATTTCCCCACAGAGTCGCAGCCGTGTTCAACATTCCTGCTGGAATTTAGCGTTGTTTTCATTGGGGGCTCGACGGTAACTGCCATGACTTTTGGGAAACTGTCTGGTCACATAAAGTGATATTGTTTGCATCACAATGGGAGTTTTCTTCCCAGACCAGAAGGAGCAGGAGGATTTGTTTGCATTTTGAAAAGATTTGAAAGCAAAACATCTCAATCAAGGAAGTAGAAGAGTAACTCAAATATGCAGTGTAACAAATACTTTCCACAAGGAAGTCAATTTTGTCTTAATAAACCGTCTGATGTTATTTACCCAAAAAATCATGTTCCGTGCGAGGGACCGAAAAGCAAAGTATGCTCCGAAATTACTGCGTGACGTCACAAAGGTCAGCGGGCAGACACAGAGAGAACCTGAATCAGACGCTCTCGAAAGTATGCAGCATAATCAAGCATCGGCCTGTTTGCAGGGAGAATCTGCCGAGACACACTTTTGTTGAAGTTACTGCTCCAACTGTCCCAGATTTAGTTCAAGTTGACTTTATTATTTAAACACTTTATGGTGGGCGGCATGGTGGCGCGGTCTTTAGATCCCTGCTTCACTTCCAACAGCGGGCTTTTCCGTGCGGGCTTCCACGTCCTACCTGTTTCTGATTTGGTTTCCTCCCATGGTCCAAAGACCGGCACGAGGTCAAACGGAGATCCTAAACTGGCCAGGCGTGTGAGTGACAGTTGTGAATTGTTGTGAGTCTCTGGACTTGGACCTGTGATCGACCAGTCCAGGCTTAACCCTGCCTCTCGCCAATGACCGCTTGGACAGGCTCCAGCCACCTTGTGACCCTCAGTGCAAGACAAGAGGATATAGATAATGAATGAATAAGGGAACTTCTTCTGGTCAATTTCACCAATCTTGTACAGTTTATTGCGTGACACCACAACACAGAGTGGGATTCATTGCACGACAAGAAGCCATTTACGGACACTGCAGAATCTTCTGTCCCTCATTGTTTGTAGGTCGGAACCTGATTACATTCAATCAATTCAATAGCCGTTCTTTAATATTTTCAAATGTAAGATATTTTGTCTCAAAAAGTGGACTTGATTGATCTTAAACATCATGACAAAATTCCATGCACTAAAAATGACCAAAGATATAACCGTAAATACCGAAGTATAATCGGTCTTGCCTTCATTTTGAAAATGAGGACCTACGAAAAGTATTTATTGTTTGTTTTTTGCCGTATTTTCCACATCGCGGTTTCAGTCATTTTGCACTGCACTCATCCTAATGTCACTGCACATTAGCGTAGGCCAAGCCTGAGCTTGTAACCGTCTAATAGACCAACAAGCATCACCGCAACGTTGTGTTTGTGTGTGTCTGCCAGCGGTTCGAGTCGTCCAAGATCCACGCTGCGGCCCTTATTATCGGGGAGCTGGCCAGTAATCCGAGTCACTGGAGCTCCATCAAGTCCCTGGACCAGTGGCTCCGGGAGCAGGGAGTTCCTGGGATACAAGGTCAGAACACCTAAAAAAGGACTCGTCACATCTGCGTTGGTTTATCAACAAACCGGTCGGAGGTGGCCACGTTGGTAACGATGTTCATTGAATAGAAATAGAGTAAAAGTACAGACTTTGTGTCTTCGTTGGTTCCTTTGGTTGTCTTTTTATTTTCTAGTTTTTTGTCTTCACGCTATTTAGACAAACAAATAGTTGAGATTATAGGCTGCTTCTTCTTCTTCTTCTTCTTCTGTTCCCTTTGTGCTTTTCCCTTCAGGGGTCGCCACAGCAAATCAACCATCTCCATTTAACCCTATTCTCTGGATCCTCCTCTCTCACACCAACTACCTTCTTATCTTCTCTTCGGTCTTCTTCTAGACCTCCTGCCCGGCATCTCCAATTCCAGCATCCGTCTACCAAGATAGACCCTAACCCTCCTCTGTCCATGACCCAACCATCTCAGTCTGGCTTCTCTGACCTTCTCTCCAAAACATCTAACATGTGTTGTCCCCCTGATGGACTCATTCCTGATCCTCTCCATCCTGGTCACTCCTAAAGAGAACCTCAACATCTTCATCTCTGCTACCTCCAGCTCTGCCTCCTGTCTTCTGTTCAGTGTCACCGTCTCCAAACCATACAGCATCTCTGGTTTCACAGATGTCTTGTACACCTTCCCTTTCGTTCTGGATGATGTTCTTCTATCACAAAGAACGCCTGAAACTTTTCTCCATCCATTCCAACCTGCTTGAACTTGTGTGTTTTCCTCTTTTCCACACTCTCCATTGCTCTGGACTGTTGACCCAAAGTACCTGAAGTCCTCCACCTTCTTGATCTCCAAGCTTAGATTATAGGCAGTTTTATTTTTTTTATTTTATTTTTTTTTCAATTTGGTCCATTTCTTTTTTTTTTTTTTTTTTTTGTGAAAGACAGTTCGTGTTACAGAATCTCTTGAAAACTAAACATGTCTTTATTTTGAATCCTTCAACTTTAATTTAGATAGCAATTGTACTCGAGGGCTTGGCGGAAGATTCTTTTCACGTCATTATGATTCAATGAATAATGAGAAAAGGTCCGGATTAACAGTTTTGTTTTGATGTTTTCAGGCATCGACACTCGCCGTCTGACCAAGAAGATCCGAGAAAAGGGCACCATGCTGGGGAAGCTGGTGGTGGAGGGAACACCAGAGGACGGCATTCCGTTTGACAATCCCGACCAGAGGAACCTGGTGCAGGAAGTATCCATGAAGGTGAACCGGAAATCAATCCTTACGAAAGTGCCGCTGATTTTATTTGATTTGTTTATTTATTTTATGGTGAAAATTTGAATAAAGTGTTGATTAACTTCTGTTTTTCTGATGTTCCTGTCGGGTTTCCAGGAGTCCCGGGTCTTCAACCCCAGTGGCCCCTTGAGGATTACGGTGTTGGACTGCGGTGTCAAGTACAATCAAATCCGCTGCCTTGCCGAGCGCGGGGCCCGAGTCACCATAGTTCCCTGGGACCAGCCACTGGACAGCAACGGTCAGCACGCCCAAATTTAATTTGGAAAGACTTCTACGATCCCATCATTTTGTTAGCCTGCTCTGACTGGCAGAAATACTCTTTATCTCCGCACTTCAACATGGGTTCAAGTAAAAAGAAAAAAAATAGGAGGGTTGACGGAAAACATGGAGATTTATTTAAATATTTCAGACAAATGTAAGTTTAATAATTGTTTAAGATGTTCTAATGGTACATCTTCCTGTTTGTGATGTTCACATTTATTTCTAATCAATTTATACAACCTGAATGTTCCTCATCTCCACATCTGATAGGAGAACTTTAGCTGCAGGGGAAAGGTTGGTGCACAAACAATGAAGGGCTAGAGGAGTTTTATTTTTTCCGTGGTCATTGTCATTTAAACCGTATCAACTGTTTTTCAGATTTTGATGGTTTGTTCGTCAGTAACGGCCCCGGGAACCCGCAGCTCTGTCAGGTCGCCGTTGAGAACTTGAGGAAGATCGTCTGCGTCGATCGGCCCAAACCAGTTTTTGGCATCTGCCTCGGACACCAGCTGCTGTCGCTGGTCATCGGAGCCAAGACCTACAAGATGAAGTCAGTGCTGATGTCATGCCATACAACTTGAACACGATGTCGCAGAGTTACACTGCAACACACCCACGCATCTGTAATCGCATTAAAACACACACACACACACACACACACACACACACACACACACACTTGACTTGGTCGTAGAATAATAATTTTCCTGAAATTCCGATGATTTATTGTTGTGTCACTGGTTTTGACCCAATTCACCAGCTGACTTTTTCTTGTTTGTTTTCATTTTTACTTTATTTACATTTTATACCTCTTCTGTTTTGATATTTTTTTCAGTGAGTTTCAGTTGATTCGCAGGTGACTTTTTTGCTTGCTTTGTTTATTGGGAAACAGGGGAAAGGGAAAGGTTTTATCACGCTTATGGTTTCGACGTCAGCATTCACTTCACTACCACTTGCTGTTGGAGCATGTGAAAATTGAGCAATGAGAGATGGATGGTCATGTGATCTCTAAGGTGTGGAAGGTGCGTTGGACCTGAAACTACATTTGGTTCCACCTTGAAAGAAAACAATGAATCTGGATCTGAAAAGTCATTTGAAATTATTTAAATTTTTCAGATTGAGTTTCAGCTTTTAAAATGTAAGATTTATTTAGACATGCCCGAAGTTGCCGCTGCTGATAGTGATGAAAGAATAATGATTATCCCATATTTCTGCAGAGACTATATGATGCAATCCTTAATTGTTTGCCAAATAACCCTGGTAACGTTCTGCGTGTGTGTTCACCTGAGGTGAAGAACACGTTACCGAGCTGACACAAGATTCCAGACTTGGGATCCAGGGAGAGGGACAGGCGTGCCCTGGTTGACCTCAGAGCAGCACCCCGTTACTGTATACACACACAGTTGTGATGATAAAGGTGTCTCTGCTGAGCTGCGCTGCTCGACTGACTGCTGTGTTATGAAAAAGTCTGAACAAACACAGCGGCTCGCAGGGCAAGGTGCTCCGCTCCTCACTGCCCCTCGTTGCTACACTTTGCTCCTTACTGCCATTCACCTTCTCTCTGAGCACCTCTCTGAACCTCACTGCCTCATGATGTCACACAGGCCCTTGTTGCTCCCCTTCTCCGCCCTACATTCCTCCCATTGCGCGTTCGCTGGCCGAGGAGTCTCTTATCCCTGAGACGGTTATCGGGCTGGTATGAAGGTCAGCTGGCAGTAAGTCAGTGAACGTTCCCACGCGGAGCTGGAATCTGGTTGCATGTCAGCCAGCGAGTCTGGACTCACGGGGATGTTTAGGACCCAAAGGTTCACCCGGTTCTCTGTTTGTTAGCATTCAGTAGCAACTGACTGCCAACAAACAGGGAGGTAGAGAATGCCCCACCTCCAAATACACACCAGATGATCTCTAACTTGCATGTACAGAATTATTTTTGCCATTTATGAGATATTGTTGCTCAATTTAGTTTGGTTTGTTTTTATGTTTCATTCCAAGTTTCAATAATCACTAGTTTACCTCCCGAGTTCTGAAGGTGACTTTGTTGAAAACAATCGTGATGTTACTGAACAAAATAATAATAACAAATTTACAGAGCAGGCATTGGCAAAAAATTTTTGCAAAAAAAAATAAAATAAATACAAAAATTAAAAAATCAGCATTATATTTTATTTTGGGAGACTACCGTGCCTGGGTGAAGACAGGAATGACAGAATGGAAATATGATATTTGTTCAGAAAAAAGCTGATTATCCCTTGATTCAACAACAGTATTTTGGTTAATTTTCGCCATTTTCCCCTCACTTTTTCTTGTCTAAAAACTCTTTTATTGAAAATCCTCCAAATGAACACACGCAGCAGAAATGGTCAAGAACATGTCTCATCATTGCAGCTCATCTGTGTGTTTAGAGTAGTTGGGGTAGCTACTCAGGACATTAGAGCTTTATTTGGGGGATCCGCACCCAAAAGATCTGAGCTCACCTGTACAAACTGATATGGATGTAAATGATTGACAGGTATGGAAACCGCGGCCACAACCAGCCCTGCATCCACCAGGGGACGGAGCGCTGCTTCATTACCAGCCAGAACCATGGCTTCGCTGTGGACCCGGACACCCTGCCCCAGGACTGGGACATCCTCTTCACCAACGCCAACGACCACACCAACGAGGGCATCGTGCACAACACGCGGCCCCTCTTCAGGTAAATCCCTGAATCCCTGCTTACACACACCAGCACACATGCCCGTCTTTAGTAAAACCGATCGGTGATTTCAGCGTTCAGTTCCACCCCGAGCACATGGCTGGACCCACAGACCTGGTCAGCCTCTTCGACGTCTTCCTCGGGACGGTGCGAGACCACAAGGACAGCAGGGACGGCAAAACAGGTTTTTACATTTCTTGATTGCTTTTGATTTGCATTTTTAAGGAATTTTCTTGTACTTTTAAGACACTTGATACACAAAGTTACCGTGCATGTACTAATGTAGCTCTTATTTATTTGGCACGTTTGGCTGATTCATATACGTGTGTGCGCGTGTGCGTGTGCGTGTGCGTGTGCGTGTGTGTGTGCGTGTGTGTGTGCGTGTGTGTGTGTGTGTGTGTGTGTGTGTGTAAAATGTGTAATTAAAGGCAACTATTGCCAGCTTGTGCCTAGCATTTTCTTAACATTTAAAATACAACATTAACATAATGGTAAAAAAAATATGTCAGCACAAATTCAAGGCAGCCAAAAGACAAAATGAATGTGTTTGTCTGAAAGTTGAATGACTTTTGTTCACTTTGTGATGTTTTTGGGTTTTTTTTTTTTTTTCAGTGAAGCAGCGTCTGATCGACCACCTGACCTTCCCTGGATCCCCCAAACCCCAGGAGGTGCAGCGACCCAGGAAGGTTCTGATCCTGGGCTCTGGAGGTCTGTCCATTGGACAGGCTGGGGAATTCGACTACTCCGGTTCACAGGTCAGTTACAAAACCTGGCTGGATGATGATTGTTGTGCTGAAATTGTGCACGCGCAGATGGGAAGTAACTGCAGCCTTTGACCCACTTCCCGTTTCTGTGGTAAAATTGAAGATGACTAAATTGTTACTGACTGCCTGCAGTGTTTTGAAATACAAGATTGTTATCCTGGCACAGGAGTTCGTTCAATAGTAACCTGAATTGCACTGAGTGTACAACACAGCTTTTATAACATGGGTTTGAATCTGATTTGAAATGTACCACTACTGTATACTTTGAATTAGTACAATTCGGTTTGATATGTTTATGTTAATGCTTTACAATATCAGCTAGATTTTTTCTCATTCATTCATCCATTCATTTGTTTATTATCTCCTGCTTATCCTTCACTAAGGGCTTGTGGATATTTTTATACAAGTATATAAAGTGTTCCGGTTTCTAAAGAAAAATCCTGTTACAATGTTTATCGATAATGCATTTGTTTCATTGTGGTTCTAATTCCGACTTAGAGAACTGGGGTTTGAAAATAAAGGCAGATATGATGATGTTTCACACTGAAACCATTTGGTGATCATTGAAAATTTAGATTTCATAAAGTACATATCTTTATGTACATGCCATGTTTAACAATTAGTTTTCTGTAGCTGGCTTCAGATGATGAGATCCTCTGAAAACGACGATAAACAAATGATTCGCAAGTTCAAGAGCCCGCATGTATAATGGTTTCCTGTTGACGCAAGCAAGAGTTGTGGTTGTCAGGTTATTTAAAAAAACAAAAGTGCTCATTTGTACAAGTTACGGTGAGCACCATGTTCTCAGTTTCCTTGTCTAGAAGGAAGCGAGCAGGTGTTAAAAGCTCTACCGAGGCCTTTTGCCGAAGCTCAAAGGAATTGTTCCAAACAATTTGCATTCAGAGGTGCTGCTCCTCGAGCTCGTGTGAACTCTATCTCCTGAGTTGCTCTATCTGTTTCGTCGCATCAGACCCTGTCCCTGTGTTGTTCTGCCTCGTGGTTTCTCAGTTTTCAACATACTGAGTTTTGTATGTTTGAAGAAAGGTACATCCTCAGTGAAGAATCCAGGGTCACGTGGTGTTTCAGGTCTCAGATCCTCAGACACCCTCACCTGGGTGATCCGTTCCCAGCTTGTGACCGAGCAGCACGCTACACCACGGACCCCTCCTCCTTAGCCACAACCACCTGGAAGCCTTCTCTGCGGCTTTGGTGATGTTCTGGGTGGCTTTCTTCTCCAACAACCCCCTCATACCAGGGAGCTTCAGAGCTCGGTGCAGGGACTTCCCTCAATGGGCTTGCAATGGACTTTCCACCCATTCCCCCCCTGTAGGACTCGAACAGCTTCAGCATACTTCGCGCTCTTCTGCTTGTGGGCCTCCTTATTCCGTTCTGCCCAGTGGACTGCGAGTTCAAAGAGCACCACTTGCCTGTAGGAGTCAGATGTTAAGACGATGTCTTTTACCAGATACCAAGCAGATGTTAAGTTCCCAGATGTAAATCACAAACTGAAGCTACCGTAGTAGTCCTTGATAAGTTGATAGACCCTCTCTGGGACATGGCAGGCCGTCAAGGTTGTTGTGACCGGGTTGTGTGGAATCGAATCTGTTGATATTGGCGAGACCCAACCACAAAAATGGCAGGTCTCCACGGTTCTCCATTGCCTCAGGGATCAACTGGGTGACTGCTCCTGTGTGCTCGATACGGCCTGGGTCACCTGGAACCCCGTCCTTCAGCACTACCGTGTCGATGCGTGAATTCCCCAGGAGGTACTCTGTGAGCCGGTTGGCAAGGACCTTGAAAAAGACTTTTCCTTCCACACTGAGAAAGGAGATGGTACGGAGCTTCGTAATGTCACTCGAATTCTCCCCATTCAGTATCAAGACACTCTCTGCATTATGCCACTGCTCAACCACCTTGCCCCTCCGCCATACAGCCCTGATTAGCGTTCAGAGCCTCTTCAGGAGTCTCGGGGAGTGATTGTACCCTTTGTTCAGCCCTGGCACAGGCTGGTCTTCCTCCGTCTTGCTGTCGCTTTAGGTGTCACTGAAGTGTCTGTTGATCTCCTTCTGAACAAATGAGTGACCCACTCCATTTTTGACCAAATAATCACTTTGCAATGAAGGCAGAGCCCTTACAGACCCTCCCTCTGCCTCTTCTGTGATACTCAGATTTATGGAGAGTAATGAGTTTCTGCCGCAGCACTCTCCGGAGCTCAGTGGGGGCTGGTACTGCTGCTTTACAGACCTCAGTTCGAGAGAAAATCATGAGGGTGGATCCTGATGTCACCTGTGGATTCTGGGGAAGAGGTATCCCAGCCACATGATTGACACTGTAGCTACTCCTCAGAGCCTTCTCCTGGTCCAGCGGTTTGTAAAGCCATAGTCAGATATAAACTCTACCTTATTAGTCGCTTCAGTCCATACGACTCATCGCATTTTTGTGATTTCATTACAATTTATCAGGATTTTAAAAACCTTTATTTTTTTTCAAACCGATCCATATGTGGCCCTCTTAGCACCTGCTGAACTAACTAGCCTACGTTGTCTGAGGCTGAGAGGTTCTGTAAGTATTTGGTGCAAGTGTGTGTCGCATTTGCTGAAGTACTCGCATAGGAGTACCCGAATAATGTATGCTTCGGGATGATGTGGTACTGCGACCTTCAAGGGCTTCAGTGAAATTAAAATTCCTTCTTGCAGACTGTGCTTTGTTTGTCGATTGTCCCATCTTGTCTGTGTCCATGAGTTGTGCATGCGTTAATTGTGTTGAAATTTTTAATCAAACTAATCATGCAAATTAATTAATGCCCATTAATACGTTGATTTTGACAGGTCATTGCTTATATATAATGTTTGCAAGCAGGCGTGTGTGTGGCTGCTGCGACTTATACGTTGACACTTATTTTATAATTTTTACATTTGTTGGATTACAATACAAGCACAGTTCCTAAAATTGCTCCTGCTGGTGATTCTCCTACCCACATTGGAAATCCCTCCACCTGTCTGTGTTTGGTACCTGGTCCCAATAGAAATGTGAAATAGGGCTTTATGGTCATACTCAGTTCATCCAAATTTGTTCCTACTCTTCTCATTCTTTGCCTGTCTCTGCTGGTGTGCCCCAGGGCTCAGTTCTGGAGCCCCTTCAATTTATTTATCATCAGTTTCCCTCTCAGTTGCCTGTTCTGTAACGATAACAATAATCATTGCTGCCCAGCTGATACCCAGCTCTATATCCTCTGCAAACTCTCTTCAACCTTCTTCCATTTCTGAAAGCCTCATCAAGATCAAATCATGACTCTCCACAAACCTAACAGCAACAAAGCTCAAGTTCTTCTTGTTGGTTCAGCCTCCACCATTCACAAATTGTGTAGTTTCGGCATCAACATAGGGATCTCCTCTGTCCTTCCCTCCACTCAGGTTAAGAGACTAGGTTTTATCTTTGATAATACGTTGTCTTTCCAGTCCCATTTTAATTATATCACCCGGTCCACCTATTTCTATCTACATAATATAGAGCGACTCTGGTCCTTCCTCACTCCAACACACCGCATCATTCCCATAGTCACCTCCTGGATAGATAATTGCAACAGTTTTCTTTTTGATCCCCCCCAGCTCCTCCGGTTGTCTATCAAATCTATGACTAGCTTTAAAATATTGCTACTCACCTGTAAATGTGCCTTGGGATACAGAGTGTTCAGTCTCTCCCCTCCCCGAGCTCTTGTACTGCTCCCCCCCGACATTAGAATTCTCTGCTGGGAGTGTTTTTGTCAGTGAAATGAGCAGATGAAGAGAATTTCTACAATTTTGTTTTTGCTTCTCCAGGCCATTAAGGCTCTGAAGGAGGAAAACATCCAGACGGTGCTGATAAACCCCAACATCGCCACCGTCCAGACTTCCACAGGCCTGGCTGACAAAGTCTACTTCCTGCCCATCACGGCGGAGTACGTCACTCAGGTATGGATTGACTGGGCAAAAAAAAAAAAAATTGAAAGGTTGATGTAAAAGTGCCATGGAATTTAGCAATATAGCCATAGAAATGTGCACTGGAACAATTGGGATAGAAAATTGAATTCAAAAAAGGAGTTTGTAATAGCAAGAAACTTCCAGAAATACTCCAGTATCTCAGGTAATGTGCATGTATTTACCCCCAAAGTAATGACCAGTAAAGTTAATTGTCAAATGTAGATATTTTAATACAGAAGTGATGTGAACACTTGTATCCAAATTTGTCCAGAATTAAACAAAATTTGTCAAAAACAGCCTGTCTTTTATTCACCATGGATGTAGGTCATAAAGAATGAGCGTCCAGACGGCGTTCTCTTGACCTTCGGCGGCCAGACGGCCCTGAACTGCGGTGTGGAGCTGACCAAGCTGGGCGTCCTGGAGAAGTACGAGGTGAAAGTCCTGGGAACACCGGTGGCCTCCATTGAGATGACGGAGGACCGCAAGATCTTCGTGGAGAAGATGGAGGAGATCAACGAGCACGTGGCCCCTAGCGAGGCAGCGCTCTCTGTGGAGCAGGTGGGGAGATCTGAGCCAGTGTCTTTCAAAAAGTTTAGAGAGGAACAGGAGTCCTGGTTGAACTTTCATATGACGAGAATACATTTCATGATTCCAGTAACAGTTAGTCAGTTTGGATTACAAAAAAAAATATCCATCGTCCCAGCTCATTGAATGCAAATATTTCCTACTCTCTTTGGCTTTCTGTGACAGGAAGTTAAATGTCTTCCAGATGTCAGCAGTTTTTTTTACTGTGTTTTGGCATTTAATAAAAATAAGACCAATAAGCTGCAAATCACAGGAAAGTCAAACCGGCATAATGATTTGCCCGTCTTGGGAGAATGCGTCCCAATGTATCATTTTTCTTCATCTATTTCTTAATCAGCTGGTGGATGAATGCATTCAGATACAGTAAAAGTCAAGCCTGGTTGTTGGCTCTCATTCAGACAACATAATTTATGCTTTTAATAAATTATATTGATCTCATAGTGACTGAGATCACTCGTCTACTGATTTCTTCCTTTTTTTTTCCAGAATTTTCTGAATTTGTTATTTATTTGTGAAACTCCCAGGCGGTGGCGGCCGCAGAGCGTCTTGGCTACCCGGTCATGGTGCGTTCGGCGTTCGCCCTGGGCGGTTTGGGCTCCGGCTTCGCCAACAACCGCGAGGAGCTGACCTCGCTGGTGACGTCGGCCTTCGCCCACACCTCCCAGGTGCTTGTGGACAAATCTCTGAAGGGCTGGAAGGAGATCGAGTATGAGGTGGTCCGAGACGCCTACGACAACTGTGTCACTGTGAGTTCTCAGCAGTTCCTACTGGACGTGTTCTGGTAAACTTCCAGTCTCCCGGGTTTCATTTTTATTTAATGATTTATTTTGCATATTTGGACATCAATATCAAAAACACTGAACATCATACTTTGTACCGATATTCAAATATACATCTTGGGAAGGTCTTGACAGTTACCGTTGTGATGATTATTAAAGCTGACCTCGTCTCAATGAGGACGGAGGTGTAACGTGTGTGTGTGTGTGTGTGTGTGTGTGTGTGTGTGTGTGTGTGTGTGTGTGTGTGTGTGTGTGTGTGTGTGTGTGTGTGTGTGTCTTCATACTCAGGTGTGTAACATGGAGAACATCGACCCCCTGGGCATCCACACGGGGGAGTCCATCGTCGTCGCTCCCAGTCAGACGCTCAACGACCGCGAGTACAACATGCTCAGAAACACCGCCATCAAGGTCATCCGGCACCTGGGCATCGTGGGAGAGTGCAACATCCAGTACGCCCTCAACCCGGAGTCCGAGCAGGTGAACACACAGAAAAACACACGCAGTCACGGGCGTCTGGTAACACTGGTAGTCGCAAAAACATACTTTGACTGTGCGGTAACTTGTGTACTTTGTTTTCAGTACTACATCATCGAGGTGAATGCCCGTCTGTCTCGCAGCTCAGCTCTGGCCAGTAAGGCCACTGGTTATCCTCTGGCCTACGTGGCGGCTAAACTGGGACTGGGAATCCCGCTGCCGCAGCTCAAGTACGTCTAAAGTTTAGTTACATTCAACTCAAAACAAGGCTGATAGTGCAACGATCTCCGGATTTGAACCTCTGTGGAATCAGTCTGGAAAACACCAGAGAATGAAGGTTTTGTCCAAGAGTCCTAGCATTCAGGTCCCTTTCATCATAATTGGAATTCGATCTTGTTGGTCCGCTGACTCATTTCAGAAATCTTCCTCACGCGTGATTATTTTAGACAGATAAAATCTAAAATAGGACAGCAAGAAAAAGCAAACATGTTTCTTATTTGGAGGAACCGTTTTTGCGTGACTGTATGTTAACGACACCCCAGTAAGAAACTTGCCAGTTGCAGTGATGCATTAATGTGCAGGTAACAGAGAATAGCTGGGAAATTAAGTTGTCTAATTTTTATTTTTAGTCTTACAATAGTAATATCAAAATCTGCTTTCACTCAAGACAAATGTCATAGGTTTTTTTAACTTCCTTTTTTCTTTTCTCTTTTTGGTTTCTGTTGAAAATATGGACGGACTGTGAATGACTATGAACTATTTTCAGGAATTCTGTCACCAACTCGACCACAGCCAACTTTGAGCCCAGTCTGGATTACTGCGTGGTGAAGGTTCCCCGCTGGGATCTCAGCAAGTTCCTCAGGGTTTCCACAAAGATTGGCAGTTCCATGAAGAGTGTCGGTAAGAAACCTGGGGGACAGGTGAAAAAAAAAACATTTGAAGGCGACCGGAGCCGGCAGTTTTCTTGCCTGACCAGAAGTTAATTTAAGTCCACGGAAACACGATTAATCCCCAAACATCTCCTTTGGCTGTTTTACCCTCAGTTTGAACGTTTCTCCCTTAGGCGAGGTGATGGCGATAGGCCGCAGCTTCGAGGAGGCCTTCCAGAAAGCCCTGAGGATGGTGGACGAGAACTGCGTGGGCTTCGACCACACGATCAAACCCCTCTCTGACCAGGTGGGGTTGAGATTCAGAAATCTAAACGCTTCGTATCATGAGGATAGAAAACAGACACGCTTCTGTGTGAGGAGAAGCTTCATGCAAATAAACACATTGATTTGTCGAGTTGATTTGGTTTTTCAGTCTGACGATTTCTTTCTGGACCTGCTGACATTTTTGGACTTTTTGCTCTGTGTTTATGTTTTTCTTTTTTCGGTTTGTTTTATTTTCATTCTTCTTTTGTTGAATATTTGGAGTTTTCACTGTGGTTGGTTTTACTTACACTGACCAAAAGGTGGCGCTTGTTAGCCGCTAGGTGAGAAAGGCTGCATTGACAAGAAGATTATTCCTTATATTTACAGTCCTCAACAGTAAGAAAAGTTGGTCTTTAAATCTCTGTAATGAAATGCCAATTTTAATGCTTATGTTTGGGTTTTATGGGTATATATATATATATATATATATATATATATATATATATATATATATATATATTCACAAAAAATACATTCATGTACCTTTACACACAAACACACACACATATAGTTATATATATATATATATATATATATGTATAACATCCTGCATTACCGTACTTTTCAGACTGTCGAGCGCACCTGAATAGCCGCACTCACTAAATTTGAGCAGAAAAAGACATTTTGTACATATATAGGTTGCCCTTGTCTATTTATTAATTCAATATTTTAAATAAATAATAAGTACCGAAAATGTGTTTTTCTGAACAGTGCCTGCAAAAAAAAAAAAAAAAGAAAAATGCAGTGGCCCACCAGGAAAAGTCATTGATTCGCTAACTTCCTCTTTATCCTGCGCACTAAAACCACTAAAGTCGTCGTCTTCGGTGTCGGGATTGAACAGCCACAGAATTCCTCCGTCACACACTTCCCTAGTCTCTCTTTGGTTGTCGCTCTCAATGTCACTTGTGTGTGTGTATGTACCTCAAGCGTGTGTTCTGCAGTGTATATGTGGAATTTCATTGGTCTGATGTGGCGAGCTAAATATTTTGGCGGGATGAAGCCCGTTACCCTGTAATCCATAAATTAGCCGGCTAATAGTCTAGAAATTGCGGTATTTGACATACGAGTGTCTATTCAAGGCTCATCAAGAATTTTTATTTTCTCTTAAGTGTTAAAATCCATTTCTGCCATCATTTCTTTCCTCTCAAGGATCTCCACATGCCGACTGACAAGCGTATCTTTGTCCTGGCGGCGGCGATGCGAGCAGGGTACACCGTGGACCAGCTGTACCAGCTGACCAAGATCGACCGCTGGTTCCTGTACAAAATGAAGAACATCGCCGACCACGAACGGCTGCTGGAGACGTACAACCAGGTGAGGCGGCGGGGCTGACCAGCCGTGAGCCACCAACTGGTTTCTCTGCATGGTCAGAACGCTGTTCTTCAACCAGTCCAAAAAGTCAAAAACAGCCTCGAATAACTCCTAAGCAAATATTGTTTCGTCTGATCGCCTTTGGTCTTCCTGATTCCCCCGGCCAGGATGAGAGCGCCATGCCTCCTGAGGTGATGAGGAAGGCCAAGCAGCTGGGCTTCTCTGACAAACAGATCGCTCTGGCTGTTCAGAGGTGGGTGGGAAGTTCTGGAAATGACCCAAAATGACAGGAAATTAGTGGACACCTAAAAAACAAATGAACAGGGAAGTATTTTTTCAACTGGTAAACGGGGACTGTATCAGAATGTCAGCTCGGTGTTTCCCCGAGTGTTTGAATAATTGTATTTCAATAATTCTTGAATTTTTATTTTGATAATTTGGAGCTTACAGCAAACAGCTCCGTGAAGACGAACGTCGGGATTGTTTTGGATTTCCGCCTTTTAAACGCTTCTGTCCCGATGTCCTTCAGCACTGAGCTGGCGGTGAGGAAGCTGCGCCATGACTGGTCCATCCTGCCGGTCGTCAAGCAGATCGACACCGTGGCGGCAGAGTGGCCCGCCTTCACCAACTACCTGTACCTGACATACCACGGCACGGAGCATGACCTTGGCTTTAGCGAGCCGCACGTCATGGTGATCGGCTCGGGCGTTTACCGCATCGGCAGCAGCGTGGAGTTCGACTGGTGTGCGGTTGGCTGCATCACTGAGCTCAGGAAGGTACCGGTCACATGACGAGATAATACTTTTTAGACGCCCGATGATTACATAATCGAAGGGGGTCAAATGCGTAACGCTTAACGTCGCAAATGCTATACGGCAGAATGATGGAACGAGACTTTCTTAATCAATCCATGGCACGAAACTCCATTGGTCAAGGGAGTGGTAAACGGAAGATTGGCTGTAAATTGTGATTTCATTCATCGACCCGTCCCCACTCTGCTGTGTCATCAACCAGATGGGCATTAAGACCATCATGGTGAACTACAACCCTGAGACGGTCAGCACGGACTACGACATGTGTGACCGCCTCTACTTTGACGAGATCTCCTTCGAGGTGACGCTTGGATCGATTCTCTTCATGATCGGACGGCGGCAGGATACCTGATGTCACAGATCGGACCTTGTTCCTTCAGGTGGTGATGGACATCTATGAGATGGAGAACCCGGAGGGGGTGATCCTGTCTATGGGCGGCCAGCTTCCCAACAACATCGCCATGTCGCTGCACCGCCAGCAGTGTCACATCCTGGGGACGTCGCCAGAGTTCATCGACTGCGCAGAGAACCGCTTCAAGTTCTCCAGGATGCTGGACACAATCGGGATCAGCCAGCCGCAGTGGAAGGAGCTCTCCGACACAGAGGTACGGGGTCAACTGGATCAGGTACTCCCACACTTCTGAAGGGAGTTCACGCAGGGAGTTCTGTTTTGAACAACAAACTAACCGTCAATCATTAAAAAGCTATCAGCGCGGATCAGGTTTGTGTCTACAGGCTGAGTTTCACTTCCACAGGATCCCCCGTAGTGCCAGACTTTCAAAATATCAACGGTTCTTCTACATCCTTGTGTGACCCAGGAAGACCCGTTCGACCCAGTGCTCCAGCTGCTGTGTTTTCTCTGTGTCTTGCCCCTGCAGTCGGCAGTGAAGTTCTGCGAGACGGTGGGTTACCCCTGCTTGGTACGACCATCCTACGTCCTGAGTGGCGCCGCTATGAACGTGGCCTACAGCGACAGCGACCTAGAGAAATACCTGAGCAACGCTGTGGCCGTTTCCAAGGAACACCCCGTGGTCATTTCCAAGTTCATCCAAGAGGCAAAGGTCGGCGGACCTTAATCTCTTCAGCCTTAACTTCTCATTGTCATAATCATTCCCCTCTGGTGTGAAGTCACTGAAACAGAGGAAAAGGGAATTATATTTGAAATGATCAGATTCAAGATGATCTTCAACATCATGATCCACCTTTCAAATTGAAAAGTTAGGCAATAACCCAAAAATACGATGATAAACTTTGTTTTAAAATGTCCAGTTTTCCGCTATTTTTCTGCAAAATGACCCGCATGAAAGTGAAATATAATTTGGTTTGGTCTCGGTGATTTCATTGTATGTGTAATGTGCTCGGCAGGAGATTGATGTGGACGCCGTGGCGTGTGACGGTGTCGTCATGGCATTCGCCGTGTCGGAGCACGTGGAAAACGCCGGCGTTCACTCCGGCGACGCCACCCTGGTGACGCCCCCTCAGGACCTGAATCAGAAGACCATCGAGAGGATCAAGATGATCGTCCACGCCATCGGCCAGGAGCTTCAGGTCACCGGACCCTTCAACCTGCAGCTCATCGCCAAAGTGAGCAGATACCGGCAATTTCCTGGCTCCATTCACAGCTGTCAAATCAAGAACTTAGCAATAAAAGATTCATTCAAACTCCATCCAGTTGAAAATGAGAGCTGCGGTGGGTGTTACAAACACAAAGTACCAAAAATGATCATTCTCAATTCACTGCAACAAATTAGCAAATCCTTAAAACAATGACCAGAAATTGTTTCACATGTGTCTCTGTTATAAGTCTCCTCTTCAAGAATTTATAATCGAAAGTGTGTTTTGAAAAAATTAGGACACTTTTTGTGTCATGTGCAAAAAAAAAATCAGGTTATTTTTTAATTGATTGAATTATTTCAGATGGATAAATTATTTCATATCTGATTGTTCAGAGAATGTCCTGCTGAACTATCAACTATTTTGGTAGATTCTTAGAAAGTGACCGCTTATGAATTTACTCAGGTATTTCCTCCTATGTTTGAATCAGTGAGCCGTATTAGCTGATCCGAGAAAAGGATGCTGTAGAGCCAGTAAATCATCAACTAACTGACACTAACTTCTCCGCAGGACGACCAGCTGAAGGTGATTGAGTGCAACGTCCGTGTCTCTCGCTCGTTTCCCTTTGTGTCCAAGACACTGGGCGTTGACCTGGTCGCCCTGGCGACCCAGGTCATCATGGGCGACGAGGTGGAACCTGTGGGGCTGATGACCGGAAAGGGGATCGTGGGTGTGAAGGTGAACAGGCTGGATCCATACCGACGACCGTGCGCCCGTGCATTGCTTCATATAACACGTCTCTCGGGCCTCAGGTGCCTCAGTTCTCCTTTTCTCGGCTGGCCGGTGCCGACGTGGTGCTGGGGGTCGAGATGACCAGCACCGGAGAGGTGGCCTGCTTCGGAGAGAACCGGTACGAGGCCTACTTGAAAGCCATGCTGTCCACTGGGTTCAAGATCCCCAAGAAGAACATCCTGCTGTCCATCGGCAGCTACAAGGTACCCTGTCCAGGCATCCTCCGTGAGATGACGGTTGCTTGAATTTTGAAGATATGAAAAAATGTGTGGGGTTTCCCTCTGTTTTGTTTTTCTTGTAATTTCCGTCGTGTTTCAATCGACAATGTTTTTTGTGTAAATCTTTCAGCGATGTCAGAAAGTTGATAAAAATGGTCAACATTTACAGAACAAGAGTGAGCTGCTGCCCACCGTCCAGTCGCTGGAGTCGCTGGGTTACGACCTGTACGCCAGTCTGGGCACAGCTGACTTCTACAACGAACACGGAGTAACGGTGAGGGACAGAATGGAGACGCCGGCGACGCTCGTCTCACAACCTGCTTTCCCGGCTCTCTTGAAAACTTCCGCCAAATCCATCTTCATATCGGTAGACCTCTGAGAAAATACACTGAGCCGTTAAAGAATAATCCAAGCGGCTCCATGGCGGCCCCCGCCTCCGATCTCCAGGTGACGGCCGTGGATTGGCCCTTCGAGGAGGAGGACAGCGAGTGTTCCACCAAGGAGAAGCAGCGCAGCATCATGAACTACCTGGAGGAGAACCACTTCGACCTCGTCATCAACCTCTCCATGAGGAACAGCGGTGGCCGCAGGCTCTCCTCCTTCGTCACCAAGGGCTACAGGACCAGGCGCATGGCCATCGACTACTCCGTGCCCCTCATCATCGACATTAAGTGCACCAAGCTCTTCGTCCAGGTCCGTCAGCCATGTCTTTGTGGTTGGATATTTATTTCTAGAATCGGTCTGTCCATCCAACTGCTTCCTCTTTAGAAAGAAAGGAACACACAAAGGTCACAAATTAAGAAAAACTCTTTTTCCCCTCTCGTGTGTGAGCAGGGAAACAAGAGATCACCTACTTTCCTAAAACTGAAAAAAACCCTTGAATGAAATTTAAATGCAGATGGTGGCCAATCACAACTCTGTGTTTTTTAAAGGAGGAGAAGCCAAAGTTTTCTGACTTAATGGCTTGTCCCCATGGTGACCTTGTTTTATTTTTCAAAATGGTATAACATGCTAATATTTCTGTGTTTGCCACAATTGTGAATTCAGTCCCTTGTCTTTTAAAAAGAGTCCCTTTTCAGAGGGGATGATGGAGACGTGCTCTTTGACTCCATTCCCATCCTTCATACTTAAGCAGCATCAACTTGTGTGTGTGTGACTGTTTGCAGGCTCTTCGGCAGGTGGGCCGAAGTCCTCCTGTGAAGACTCACAGATCGGAAGAGCACACGTCTGAACTCCAGT
>CAAKHD010006982.1:10348-20412 GCA_901007705.1 Fistularia tabacaria | reverse complement strand
CTCTTTGACTCCATTCCCATCCTTCATACTTAAGCAGCATCAACTTGTGTGTGTGTGACTGTTTGCAGGCTCTTCGGCAGGTGGGCCGAAGTCCTCCTGTGAAGACTCACATCGACAGCATGGCGTCCCAGACGCTGGTCCGTCTGCCAGGTGGGTCTCTGCCACCGTCGGCTGGTGTTTTCTTTCTCTCGTCCCAACTGAGAAGTCAGAAGACAAAGTCGGTTGTCGTGTCCTTCATCAGCCGTCTTACTCCCCTTTTTTTCTTTCTAGTGTGCTCGTATTTTTGCTTAAAACTGGTCGTGCACCATCCTCAAAATGTTTAATAAATGTTTTTGATATTTTGCAAGGTTCAGATTCCGTTTTCTTGGACAAACTCATCCAAGAATATTCTTAAAATTAAAAGTACCTTTTTATCAAAAAACACAATCGTTCCAGGTTGTGATAACAAGCGTTTATCTTGTTCATTTTTATTAAATTTTTGTCACCCAGGTTTGATTGACGTCCATGTGCACCTGCGGGAGCCCGGGGCCACTCACAAGGAGGACTTCTCCTCAGGAACGGCAGCGGCTCTAGCGGGAGGCATTACCATGGTGTGTGCGATGCCCAACACCGCGCCCGCCGTCACCGACAGCAGTTCTCTGTCGCTGGTCCAGAAGGTAACCCCGCCCCCACCACTGGATTAGACTGGTTTCAGTTTTTGACATTTCTGATCTGAATAGATGCCAGTGCATGCAGGAAGTGACTCTTCATTGAGGGCGTCGTCACTGTGACCATGAAATAAAAGCTCGAATCTTGTTTGACCTTTACCAGCTAGCCAAGGCAGGCTGCCGCTGCGACTACAGCCTGTACTTGGGCGCAGCCTCTGACAATGCCGCCATCCTCCACTCTTTGGCCAACCAGGCGGTCGGGCTGAAGATGTACCTGAACGACACCTACTCCACCCTCAAGATGGACAACGTCTCCCTTTGGATGGAGGTGGGCTGAACTCGATGAATTCAAGCTCATTGAACCATAGAATTTAATGTCTGTAGAAATTTCTAAAAATGTTTCCTCTAATGCTGGAATATTTCCCCAAAAGACTGAGCAGAATGGACCCGATCCCCGCTTCCAAGTCGACCAAGAAAACTCCAAGTTCCCTTTTTCTTTGTCACAATTTTTTATCAGACCAGACCACCGGGCAGCTCTGATTAGGGCTAAATTATCCGAAAATCAGAAAGTGTCCCCGTCATTGTGTAAGCCAAAGACTTTGGTTGTCTCTGATACCTGGTTTCCAACTTTTATACGTTCCTCCTCCCCGTTGCATATTAATCATGTAAGATAAGATGTCAAAAGAATGCATAAACACTTCTTGTGAATTAAAACTATCACAAATTTAAATACATTTAGATTAAAAATCGCTGACTTTGACTCTGATTTGATTTCCAGTATCTTGTTTTATGTTTTAGATTCAAGCAGATGAAATCAAATCAAATAATATGCTCTCCACACTGGTCTTTAAAAAAAATGCACTTTCAGTCTCGTTCTCAGAATGTCGGCAATGTGAAAGAGTAGAACCAGTGTCCTCGTACCTGCAGCAGTTGTGAACCCCAAAACGCCACCCTCTGTTTTCTGTGCAGCACTTTGAGAAATGGCCGAAGCACATGCCCATCGTGGCTCACGCCGAGAAGCAGACGGTGGCGGCCATCCTGATGGTGGCCCAGCTCTACCAGCGGCCTGTCCACATCTGCCACGTGGCCAAGAAGGAGGAGGTACGACCTCTTTTCCAGCTGGCAAAATAATAAAAGGAAACCCGTGGAAGTCTCTCTGAGGTGCAGCCAGATTGTTTTTAAAGTCTAATTTTGACTCGTGGTTTTCACATGACCTCCAAGGGGCGATTAGAAGCGCACAATTATGTCATTTGTTTTGTTTTCTTTTTTTTAAAGAGTGGTTTGTGGTTAGATTCCAAATGTGGGAACAGTTTTACAATCAATGACCTAATATCAGACATTTAAACTGATCATTCACGTACTTTAGTTTTCTTTGCTGTTATTTCTGTTAAAAAAAACAACAAAAAAACCCCACATTTTTTGATATGCAATTAAATGTGCCCTGTCCAATTTTGTTGAGAATTATTTTCTTTGAGTTGCACCGGTTGATTATTTCTGTTTTTGCTTTCTTTTAACTTCCTCCTCCGCTGCATTCAGATCCTGATCATCCGCGCTGCGAAGCAGAAGGGCATCCAGGTGACGTGCGAAGTGGCCCCACATCACCTCTTCCTGTGCGAAGAACAATTGGAGGAGATCGGCGAGGGCCGGGCCCAGGTCCGGCCCATGCTGGGGTCCCGGGAGGACATGGAGGCGCTGTGGGAAAACCTGGACATCATCGACTGCTTTGCCACAGACCACGGTCTGTGAGCGCTGGTTCCGGTTCTTTCCTAAATCTGTGTCTTGCCAAAGCGTTAGGGTCCTTTTTTTTTTTTCTTTTTTTTTTTTAAAGAAAAAAAAACACAATCACGTGTGAATAACTGGATTTGGGATCAAAATAACTGATTTCTCTGGAGCCTGTTTGTGGTTGTCAGCCAGCAGGGGGACAACCCTGTGCTAGTTTTGACTGGGGTTTAGTTCTTAACACTCCGTAATCAACACTAAGTATCCTTTCATCCATCCTCTGCCGCTCATCTGGTGTCGGGTTGCGAGGGGCAACAGCCTAAGCAGAGAGGCCCATTATGAGCTGGAGATCCAGGTCGGATGAGGACAGCGGAACCACACAATGAGCAAAAAGCAGAGGCCCAGTACTGAGGCCGGCACCCCCAAACCTCTCGAGCACCCCCTCACATAAATCCAGGAGTTCTATGGTTAAAGGCCTTCTCCAGGTCTACAAAGCACATGTAGACTGGTTGGGAGAAGTACCACTCACCATCCAGGACCCTGCTATGGCTGTAGAGCTGCTCCACTGTTCCACGACCAGGGCGAAAACCACAGTATCCAACAGGATGTCCTCTCCAGGACCCCCAAATCGACCTCACCAGGAGTGTGATCCCCTTGTAGAAGGAACACCCCTTCCGGCCCCACTTTTCATAGATGGTCACCACCACCCCTTACCGCCAATCTCGACACACTGTCCCCGGTGTCCGTGCGATGTTGCAGAGGCGTGTCCATCAGGAAAGCCGCACAACATCCAGAACCTTGAGGAACTCAGGGCAGCGTTCATCCACCCCTGGGGCCCTGCCACCGAGGAGCTTTTTCAACACTTTGGCAACTTTGTCCCCAGAGATAGAAGAACCCGGATGGTATCCCTAACCACCAGTGTCCACCAAAGGGTTTGGGCTTAACGCCACAAATATCTTCAACTTAATAAGAATCTTTCTAATTCCATTCAAGAAAAGCCATCATCTCCCAGTTTTATGATACTTCATACTTTGTGTCTGGGTTTTTGTTGATAATGATCTCTTAAGATAAGATAATACTTTATTATTACTTATTATTATTACTTTATTATTCTCCGTAGGGGAAATTTGTTTGTTGCAGCAGCGCAACGATAACGGTATCAAAAAAAAAAGACGACATATAAATAAGCATGAAACAATTTTTAAATAAAAAAAAAAAACATATATATATATACATACACACACACACACACACACTGGCTAAGATTAAATAAACAGGATGTGATGGAGTGATGTCAATCTGGGTAAAGTGGACTACAGAGTTTTGGACTCCACAGTTCGGGGCTCCACATGTGAGTGAGTAGTGAGGTGGAGGTCACACAGGTGCACCTCCAGGAGGTCAGAGTTGTGTGCCGTCCAGACTGCGGTTATACAGTCTGATGGCCGTGGGCACAAAGGAGTAGACACTTAAAAAAATTCTGTCCAAGTTGTGACGCTGATTAACATGATACAACAAAGTGAGTGAAGAAGAGAAACTCAGCAAAAATACTAATTGAAGTGTAAAACTATTTTCAGCTCCGCACTCTGTAGAGGAGAAGAACAGCACCCACCCCCCTCCAGGATACCCCGGGCTGGAGACCATGCTGCCTCTCCTGCTGACCGCGGTCAGCAACGGGCGCCTGACCCTCGACGACATCATCCGGCGTCTCCATGACAACCCGCGCAGGATCTTCAACCTGCCTGTCCAGGAAAACACCTACGTGGAGGTAGGATCGCACGCGGCAGCCGTGGAAGTCTGCTCTGCGCACGTTGTGACAGGCGAGTCGCCGATGGCGTGTCCGCAGGTGGACCTGGAGCAGGAGTGGGTGATTCCTCAAGCCATGCAGTTCACCAAGTCCAAGTGGACCCCTTTCAAAGGTCTGAAGGTGAAAGGGAAGGTGCGGCGCGTGGTCCTGCGGGGAGAGGTGGCCTACATCGATGGACAGGTGTGTGTGTCTAATGCTATAACCTGTTTGTTTTGCTGAACAGGTGTGAAGCAGGAACCTCTTGAAAACCACCTAAACTGTCATTTATCTCTCCATTACCTTGGAATTGTGTTTCTTAAAATGTCTGCAATTACTTTTTAAGGGCAAACAAACATAGCTACCGGAGCTGAGCGACTTTTGGAAAAAACACACTCATAGGACACAAAAGAAACCTTAACCAGCGTAGAAGCCACCCTTGTTGATATCCGAGAACATCCAACAAAATTAGAGCGGCCCAGACTTTCAGACATGAGAGACTTCTTCGCCATCTACTTCACTGAGAGGCAGTGCTGTCGGCGAAGTATGACAATCTGGATTCCAGAATGAGACGGAACAGTGTTGCACGTATGGAATGAAAGAAGGGTAGGAAAAGAACGGCATGATTGACTTCATAATCAACGTGATGTGCACTGCATTGGAGCTACCGTAGTGCTGAGACTTGGACGTGGAGAGAGCACACCGATCCCTGACCCTTAAACCAAGGGATGCCACCCTGCAGACATCCATCACAGTCAGGTTTGAATGACTACAGAGTAGGTGCTCCTCAAGCCTGGAAAATGCATAGCAAGGTCAAAACTCTTCTTCGACCAGGACTGGAATGTCGGAGATGCAGCAGGAACGCAGACAGATGTGGAAAGTAGTCACACAGTTTAAAGAGAAAAAGTGGAAACCCGGTTACCGTTTCCCCCGCCCAGCTGAAAATATACCTGGACTCTGGAACGGAGAGCGTCTGGACTCTGGCGGAAACAGCGCTCACCCTCCGGGAGATGGGTCATCACTGCAAAGTTGATGACTGAGAGAATCTAAGAAAAAGAGCTGCTACATGGCATCTCAGCCAGGGCATCCGTGTCAAGTCCAGTGGGTGTATCAACGATGACAAATGCAGATTTAAGGGTTCTTTTCCAAGGTGACAAATGGTAGATGAACTATTCTGAACTGTAAGCAAACTGACAGAGTGATACCGCCTCTAGAACAGGCTGTAAATTCTAAAGGAGCTTCATTTAGCTGGTTCCTAAAAAAATTGGTGGGGAAGTAGTGCCGCAAAAACAATAATAACTTTAGTCTTCATGAACTACTCAATTATGCACCTGCATTACTTTGCGCCTGAGGACTGAGGAACAAGTTAATTCTTCAAAAGTATGATTATATGTATTTCAGATTGCTGACTAATAACGATCCGAAAGGTGGTGGGGAAGGAGGGGGCTCAGGTGGTACCTGCTCTGCAGCACATAAGAGATTTAGGGGTTCCAGAAAGAGTGGTAGAAAATCTATAAAGCAGATCTGCAGTGAAACAGACGTGGACCAAAACCCAGTGAGGCCCTTCCTGCATCTGTAATTCTCAGGTGTTGGTTCCCCCGGGCTACGGCGAGGACGTGAAGACGTGGCCAGCTGCTTCCATCCTGACACCTGAGAGCCCAATGGTATTCCGGACAAAACACCGAGAGCTCCAGTCCATTATTTTGGTCAGACACGCGGTTCGCGTCTGACGTTCCCGGCTTTGCTTCCTGTTCCACAGACCCCCGAGCGTCCTCGTCCCACCCCCCCTCGTGAAGGCCTGGTGAGAACTCGAGCTCCCAGCCCCAGACGCGCAGCGCTGCCCCCGCGCATCCACCGCTCCTCCGACCCCGGCCTCCCCCCAGGTACGACCCGTCCCGTAATACATCGGTGCATCAAACCGCTTTGGTCATCGGGCTGGTTTTTAAGATTCATTCGAGCTTTCGCGGAGGGAAATGCCTCAGTCATTATATGGATCCCGTTTCCAGAACTTTCAGCTCCAGACCCTGGTAATAAAAAAAAGTTTGGACACACACACGTGCATGCAACGAAGCGGTTGAACCAAACATGATTTTCACACAAACTTAATTTTATCTGCACGGTTTGTTTTAATTTTCTTTGGTATGTTTAATTTTAGATTCTGTCAGTTTGGTTTCAATCTTTCCTCATTTTTCTGTGTTGATTTCTTCCCGAGGTTAAAAGAAATCTTTTTCCTAGTTTGTTTGTTTGGTACTCAGTGAGTTTCTTTCCTCATTTAGTGCATTGCCTTTTTTAATGATTGTCAAAATAATATAGTGAAATCAATGAGGAAAATTCTAGATCATGAAAAATAATCACCAGACTGTATAAAGAATTCAGAAATACCCTACGTCCCTACGTCCGTAGAACTATTTTCAGGTAATTGAATGTGTTTGGAACAATTATGGCTCAAATGTGACTTGTTCTAACACTCTTTACATGATGAATGGTCCAAATCACGCGTTCTCAATTGCAAGATTTTTTCTTTTCTCCCTCTGACTGTACATCTCCCGCATTTATCTGCAATATTTCCCCCATGCAGAGATGGCCATGCTTCCCTCGTCTGGCACCGGGGAAGGTTATAGTCACCCCCCTCCTCTGTCCAGGCTGCTGTCCCCTCAGTCCTTCCCAGGCCAGGTTCCTCCTGGACAGGCTTCCCATTTCCAGATCTCCCCCCTGCTGCACCCGCTAGTGGGCCAACACATCCTGACAGTGGGGCAGTTCAGCAAAGAGCAAGTAACTACCAGAGGGATGCCAGAAATCTCTTAACATGTTGTTCAGTTTTGTGAATAACCTTCATCCAATATGGAAATATTTAATTCCTCACATCTGGTTTCTGAATTAATCCCGGTTGACTTATTTTTAAATTTCAACCTCAACTGTAACTAATTGATAGAAAATAATACTAAAAAAAAAATGCAATGTTCCCTTTATATTTGCATGAATAAGATTGTTAATTTGGAAAAATAAATTTTTGGTTTAACCTCATAGAAGTCACAGAATTCATATGAGAAGTACCTGTTCATTAATTGACAGGAAGCTCTGGGTTTCTTGCACAAGATGGAATGGGTGAATGGTTCTACAACGGAATTAAGGTCAATAATGACATCTTGTCAAATAGGACGATCGAAATCAAATGGGAATCAAATGAGCTGTTGCCTAGAGATGTTGTATTTATTCATAAATTAATTCCTTCCGACCAGAAGGCTCAACTGTAGAATTGCATTTTTTTTTTTTTTGTGATTTCAGATCTCTCATCTCTTCAACGTCGCCCACACGTTACGGTTGTTGGTCCAGAAGGAGCGGAGCCTGGACATCCTGAAGGTGAGTCCGACGCCCCAAACTCGACGGCCACCAAACCGCGAAATGTGTGGGTCTCAATTTTTCCGGCAACCAACCCCCGTCCTGTCCAGGGTAAAGTCATGGCGTCCATGTTCTACGAGGTCAGCACTCGCACGAGCAGCTCCTTCGCTGCGGCCATGCAGCGTCTGGGCGGCTCTGTTATCCACTTCAGTGAGTCCACCTCGTCCACCCAAAAGGGAGAGTCTCTGGCTGACTCAGTCCAAACCATGAGCTGCTACGCCGACGTGTTGGTGTTGCGCCATCCCACGCCTGGAGCCGTAGAGGTAGGGAGATCAGCAAAGAATATTCCAAATTTCCACATTTCGACAGGTCAGTTCTTTGAATTTGGCGGAAGAGCTTCGCTAAAAGTAGGTAAATCTGTTTCCTCCAGATCAACTGGATGAATGACATCTCCTCAGATACTCTCCTTAGTTTCAAGCTCGTTTTTTCTCATCAGATACCCTGCAAGGCTCAAGCTGCAGGTTTGCCAGCGTGCTCTGTACAATGAAAAGCCAGCAGCCCATCGGTCTGCGAATGGGTTTATTTTGTTTTTCGGTTTGCCCTCCACATCCCGTCGGCCTCCGTCCCCTCCATCGTGGATCGACTCCCCCACCTCTGCAAAATGTTCGATTTCGTTCGTGTCCTGTGTTCCCACAGACGGCGTCCCGTCACTGCCGTAAGCCCGTCATCAATGCGGGTGACGGCGTGGGGGAGCATCCCACCCAGGCCCTGCTGGACGTCTTCACCATCCGAGAGGAGCTGGGAACAGTCAACGGCATGACGGTGAGGAGAGGAAGCCGTGCCAGCTGGATCTCACAGGCTTGAATATATATTTATATTTTTCTTTTTACATCCTCCACGGTTATAAATTGTGTGTTTCCTGTCAAGATAACGATGGTGGGGGATCTTAAACACGGTCGCACCGTTCACTCCCTCGCCAAACTTCTGACCCAGTATCGCATCACGCTGCGATACGTGGCCCCCAAGAACCTGCACATGCCTGCTGAGATCATCAACTACGTGGCCTCGAAAGGCATCAAGCAGGTCGGCGGTAAAACCCAGGCCTGAACAAGATGGCTGAAGCGCTGTCGCTCTGGCTCACCGTTGGTGTTGGCGTGTTTACAGGAGGAGTTCGAGAGCATCGAAGAGGCCCTGCCCGAGACGGACGTCCTCTACATGACCAGGATCCAGAAGGAGAGGTTCGCCTCCGAGGACGAGTACAAGGCTGTAAGTCAGCTCTTACTTTGAAACCTCAAATCACAACTGACTTTCAACAGAATATGTGTTCATATTCATTTTTCTACAAACAAGGAAGTGTTTTTTCTTTTTGTTTTTTTTTGATAATTGATCACAGCAGAATATCAAACGAAGGCTGATATGAGTCTTAGTTTAATCTTGCGTGTGTTCGGTCCCCTTCCCCTCACGCTCACAGTGCTTTGGCCAGTTCATCCTTACCCCTCACATCATGACCGGGGCCAAGAAGAAAATGGTGGTGATGCATCCGCTACCCAGAGTAAATGAGATCAGGTGGGAGGCCTATTATTTAAAGTATTCAATGTCCAACACAATTATACTCCCACGTGTTTTCTCCCATTCAGGTAATATTGTTCTACTTTATTTATTTACACTTCAGTCGGTCTTCCCCATGAAGCTTAAGTAACAAAGAAAGCGACTATGTGAGAAAAACCCCTTGGATTGAGGACGGAAGAATTGTTTTATTTATTTTCATAATTCAGTAATAGATACAGTAATTGAAATGCAAAAAGACTTCTCGCATGTTACAACGACCGCACGATTTCTTTGAAGCAACCAAATGAAAAGGACTGTTAATTGCCCAAAGTAGTTTGTTTTCGTACACTAATGCTGTGTGTTTCTCAGTATGGAGGTGGACACCGACCCGAGGGCAGCTTACTTCCGTCAGGCAGAGAACGGCATGTACATCCGCATGGCGCTGCTGGCCACAGTGTTGGGCAGATAAATCCCACGAACGCACGGCCGACCGAGGAGACAACCTCCTCCCCCGGATGCGGATGAGCGCGTAGCCGTGAAAAAAAAGTACGACCTGCAAATTGACGTGAAATTCTGCTCGTTTGTTATTTCTCTTCCATTACATTCCACTACTTTACTTCCTCATCTGTAGAAACACTGTTTCATGTGCTCAAACTGACAGTAGCTCAGTGGATCGGGGCAGATTGTGCTAAAGTTCTGAGGCAAGGTGGTTCGCAAAAACCCTCTTTAGCCATTAATTTTTGGGTTTAGAGTGTACTGGTTTCACTGAAGAAGAGACTATGGTCTGTTCTGTTAATGGATTTCAGAATTTAAAAAAAAATATATTAAAAAAAAAAAAAGATCTCATTGAAAAAGCCTTTGCTCTGCTTTTCTTAAAAAGTTTCTTTGTCCTCTAAATTATGTGGTTTTGTGTTTTTGTTTGTTTTTATTTCGTGATGGAGTGTTTCATTAAAAATTCAGAGATTTAGGACACGTTTTTTCTCTGGAGAATGGAAAGTTATTGCTTGAATCAGAATTAAGAGAACGTGTCC
>CAAKHD010006982.1:0-10328 GCA_901007705.1 Fistularia tabacaria | reverse complement strand
AAAAAAAAGATCTCATTGAAAAAGCCTTTGCTCTGCTTTTCTTAAAAAGTTTCTTTGTCCTCTAAATTATGTGGTTTTGTGTTTTTGTTTGTTTTTATTTCGTGATGGAGTGTTTCATTAAAAATTCAGAGATTTAGGACACGTTCTCTTAATTCTGATTCAAGCAATAACTTTCCATTCACCAGAGAAAAATAATCTGACCATGAATATAATTTTGTTAATTGAAAATTGTCTTTTTTTCTGAAGAACTGATTCGTTTTCCTTTAGAAATTTCTTACTACCATTTGGACTAGTGGAAAGAGTTTGGGAGTCAATTGTGGGAAATGTCAATTTTTACGATTTCATTCGTTCAGGAATAACAGGCTTGTTTGTCTTTTTTCCTTAAATATAATTACCGTTAATTTAGAAAAGCTGATGAGGATAATTTTTCTCTAGTAAATCCATTTACCTTCAGTATTGATAATGTCTATGTTTACATTTAAAGGGACCATTCTGGATCTTTAAAGGGAGAAAAAGGGGGGGGGGGGACAAAACAGTAATGCTGCTAGGATTTTTTTCCCCTTTAGATTCTGATCAACAACTATGCCAGCTACTTATCAAATATAAAAACACTTTTCCTCTTTGTCCCCTATTCACCTGAAAAGTGTAGCATTAGCTAAAAGTACATATATATCTTCTATCCAGTGTTCTGTTCATTTACCAAGAGGTGAATCTCACAGTGAAGTGATTTGTGGACTCCATGTCTGTAGATGGTCAATGGTTTTGTACAATGTGAAGAAATAATAAAGTGACCTTTTTGCAGTTGAATTTGAATTTCATTACTGATTCTTTCTTGTATAATGTTCAGAGGTTTAAATTACAGAAACAGTCGATGAATCATTGAAAGTGAACACCTTCTCTCGATCCTAATTTTGTTTTCTTTCATGGCTGATTGGAACAATCTTATTTTTCCATTTGCTGTAACTTCAATTTGCACCTTTAATTATATTATGAATTCGTTGGATGAGAGACAGTTTAAAAAAAATTGCACTTGAAAAGGCAAAATCTGCAACACATTGGAAATTATTTTTATTGTTTTGCTTTTCAGACAGCGAAAGTAATTAAAATGGAAATTAAATAATTACTCATTTTGCCTAGAACCCACTTGAAGTCATTAAAACGACACACTATTCATAAGGTTTTAATGTTTATTTTGAAAGAAAAAAACAACTATAGTGACGATTCAGCTCCCTTGAAATAAAGGTCTTCGGCCAAGGTGTCACATTTCCCTCAAGGCCTTTTTACAACGATGAAATACACCCCAGATTTCTAACAAACACCTTCAGAAGGGTATTACGTCGCAGACTTTCATATCTGTGTTTATTTCTCTCTGTGTGACAAATAATAAAAGCTCAATAAAGGATATAAAAAATTTAAAAAAATTAAGTTTTCAAACACCAAAGAAAAAGTAAAATGTATTTATCACAGTGTCGTTTCGACTGGGAAGATGATAAATTCAAGTATGTTTAACCTTGACAGGACTGGATGAAAATATTGATTTCATTATTTGCCACCACTTTCAATGTAAACCCTGAGGTCCGCTTCATTGCATCTACAGAATTAAACTCCGACCTCAGATGAAGTTCAAATGTTTGAATTCACCTCAGGCAGTAAGAAAGTTGCTGGTAACCTTAAAGCCATCGATGGTGTTTTGATTTTTGCAGCATATTTTTGATCGCTGCTCCGTTCAAACGTACATGAACAAATCGGAGAGAAGTCAAATAAAGCAAGTGATGAAAACGGGTTTATTGGAGATGTTGTATTCAAATACAATCCATTATTTCTAAATTACAAATGTGTCTGAATGACTCGACAGTGTCTAACTTTGTATTAAAAATTACGATTATATACGTCTAAAGCGTGATATCGAAGTCGTTAACGGAACTGGTTTGGCAGGTGATTTTGACGAGCAATTTTACATTTGAACTGTACAGGGTGCGTGTTTTGCACTTCATCTATTCATAGCGGATCTTCGTACGGATGAGCTTGTATCTGCTTCGGTGGAAATAAACCAGGGATGATTCATTCATCATCCTTTTCTTTCGTTTTTAAAAAATCTGTTTTTAATCACCTTAAACCTGCATTTTACTAATTGGCTTATGTGGTTAAATGTCTGAGCTCAAACGCGGGTCCTTGAAAGCAGCACTCCAGTCTGTCGGAAGGAATTAGCCAATAGCAGCGCTCGTCCTCTGTTCTGCGAGACACCCCGGACCGGAGTGCGACCCCGGCGGCCAAGACAGGGCGAATACTCCCGTGATCCAGAGCCTTTACATGGGAGTTAAGACACCAACCCGGATGCCTCTATGATCCAGCCAGAGTTACAGCGAGATAAACAGTGGTCAGTTTGCACAAGGTAAGGTTTAATTTTTACGTTTTCAGGAGGCTAGCGTGAGATTAGCTCATTGTGGATAGCACCCGTCCGCACTCGAACCAAACTCCATTTAAAAAAATCTGGAAAAAATAATGTCGGCTTCCTTTTTTGCTTACACACATATAACTTGACACTATTATGCATCAGCTTTATAAATATCACGAGCATCTAACCTAACGGAATGCATTCTCTACTTGGATAGTCGTCAAGAACACAGCATTAAACGAAATTCAGAGCAAGAACGGTTTCATAGCAGGGCGCCGGCTGTTTTATGTCAGTGATCACTACTTGGGCTCAATAGTCTCTGTGGTAAGCGATAGCAGGGTGTGCTGAATTCCACCTTAAAGGGATTTGATCCAAATATTAGTTGCATTGACTAAATAAACATTTGTTAATTTGCTTTATTTTTTTATTGCGGTAAGGAGTATCTCTCCACGCTATAACTTCGCCTTATGTGGCTGCGTCTAGCCAGCTGTTAGCTAAAAATGACAAACCACAAGGGCTGTTTTTTTTTTTTTTTAATTTTAAATTAACTTAAAATTAACTTTAAATTAATTATTTGATTCACTGTATAAGAAAATCATATCGGCAGTGAAATAACATTCTTGTATTGTTTAAATCTTGGTTATCCATTAGCTAACGGCTAAGCTACCGGTCAGTCCCAGACCGGCGTCGGTTCCATGAATGAGCTCTAGCGGCAGTTACGATAAGTTAACGTCCAAGGCGTTTTTAGTTTTGTTTTTGTTTTTTTCTTTTAAACGTTGACAATCATTGATTTTGTAAATGAAACTGCTCAATAAAGAAACCCCGCCAACGTTTATTTCTGAATGTTGGTTTCTGTCATGTAGAAAGTTGTCGGACATCTACGTGCAGGGAGATTAACGATTGCAAAGGATTAAAGTTAGGGCTCCACAAGGGCAAGCAAGCAAGCGACAATCACGCGGTTTGTCTTCCGCACATTGGACCGGACCGGACCGGACCGGACCGGATCCCCCGTTTTCGGTGTAATCTCCCCTAAAACACGAAGTCGCAGGAGGCCAGAGTGAGCCGAATAAAACCGCGTGAACAGTGATCGGTTATGATTTCCCTTTTTCCCCATGATCGCAGCCTCCGGGGTCAGTGGGCGGCAACCCTCGCTGCAGGTTATACCGATTAAATAAAATCAAATTCGAGGTTGAATCTTTGCTTCACTGTGCATCTCTCAAAGTTGGGTTTCATCCTGATACCTGTGTCAGTAAATCCAGATAAGATAAGATAATACTTTACTGATTCCCATTGGGGAAATTCGTGTGTTGCAGCAGCGCAACAATAACAATATCAAAAAAACAGTTAGAAAAGAAAGAATATGTACATGTGCAAACATATATATCTACACCTGTATATATACAAATATATATATATATATCTATACCAAGTGTGACCTGCTATTGAAACCTTGAGGGTGATTTAAAAAAAAATATATATATTTTTTTTTAATTTCTGCCCTAAATGTAACCTGTAGGGTGACCGTTCAGGTCCATGATGCTGGAGGTGCATCTCCTTGTAATTGTTGAGATTCAGGCCCTCCTTCCACTGGCTGAGCCCGGAGAGCAATGCATTCTTCTCCTTCGGAAAAAAAAAAAAAAAAAAATCACCTGCATTTCAACTCTCTAATTCCCATCGGCTCCTTCTCTGGCGTGAACTCCAGGTCAGTGTTTCAGTGGTTTCAAAAATTGTGACTTTGCTCGGTATCGGTTCGCTTCTACCCCTGCGTTATCTTTACAACCCACATTGTTATAAATTCGGGAACACCTGGTCACAACAAAATAAAAAAAATAAAAAAACAGCCTGGCACAGCGTCATGATGTAAAACTTCTGATCAAAAGGATTTGGTTGCAATAAAATGATTGAAATCTTTCTGAAGTGACAACATTGGTGCTGATTCTCAGGAAAGTAGAATTCCTGGGTTGACATGGCTGTGCACAAGATGACTGGAAAATAACTTTGAAAGTGCTCGTTTTCCGAATGGGAGTTTAGGTTTTAATGGGGGTTTACTGCAAGAGCCGAGGAGCCTAGTATTTTATTGGAGCTCTTTTATGTCTGCGCCCATAAAATACAATGCCATTACTCGTTGACTTGCTTTTGGCTTGGGGTTCCAGTAACCAGACCTGGGCAGCTCAGGCGGTAACCGCTTCCTGACAAACTGTTGGTTAGCTTACAAAAGTAAATGTGTTTCCGTGCTGTGCAATCTCTGGTGTCTTGGCGACTCATGAGACCTGGTCACGTCCGTGTTTGTTCTCCTCCACATTTACCACAGATTACTGCGTCAAGGACCCAATGTGTTTATGAGAAATAGTGCCATCAAAGTACTGTCCCTGCGAGATGGCCAGCTACAGATATGTATATCTGACGGGCCAGATCATCTGTAAAACCAGGTCCAAATTGCCCAGCTTGAAATAATTAAACCTGCCGATAAAGAGGTGCTTCTGGTTTATTTTTTCTCTCCCCTGATTAGCAGTTCAATTTTCCAGATATGGACCTCAAGGTAGGCAATCCTCATATTAGCCGTGGAAAAGGGTAGACTCTAACAATAGCAATGATGGATGTCGAAAAGAAAAGTCTATCCAGAATCATGTTTTATTCATTCTTTCATCCGAGTCCATAATGAGAACTAATATCCCGTGTTCAAAGCTTTTGAATGTCAATTACGTACATACACTTTTACATCCTATATTTGTTTAGAAGTGAGGTGTATGAGACGGATGCACAGAGTTGGGATCATGGTGGGATGTGTAAATCCAGTGTCACACAGCTCTCCTCTTGTTACAGTCTTATCAATCTTTCTTTTGTTGGTCTCCTCCTCTCAACTATATTTAACACAACGTGGAGTCGCATGGCTGAGTTTCTGACTGGCACTATCCTGCTATTTTTATCAATTCAAGCACCAGGTGACAGGTTTAATGAGTGTTTTGTCCTCATCCTTTTTTCAAGTTTCAGCCAACTAGAGGGGGCATCAAGATGTGAATCAAATGGCACTAAAAATCCTGACTATGGTGCGTTGCTGTTGGTTTGAAAATGTCAAATGACCATCTATACAGTTTTATTTAGTGCCTCAGAATAATGCTGTGGTAATTGTTAACGGACTTGACCATCTCATTGTTTGGACCAGACTGAAGTGGTATAACAGCATATTTCTCCGTTAATCAGGAGTCTCTCTTTTGAAGGCACAAGCCCTTTTCTTTAGACTTTTGAGTATTGACCAGCAGGGGTTCTTGATCGTATTTGAGGAAGTGCCATTTTTGCTTTCAGGGAGGGACTGGGACATTCGTGATCGGAGCGCTTAACCTATAATTGTCTGCATAGCTTTTCTATGGAAAAAAAAAAAAAAAAAAAAGTTGAGTCACATGTAAATGCACGAGTTGAATGTCTGGAGTGAAAGACATGTTTGATGTTTTTGTTTTTTTTTGCTGGGATTCTGATTGTTTGTCCTGTTCATAGTCCGGCTCTATTTGTTCCTCACGTTTCTGCAAGAGACATGAACTTTGTGAGGGATCACAGTCGCTTCGCCGCTGAGGTTCACATTTGGTTGAGCAAGCTGTGAAGTAACTAAAGACCTGCTTACTTTGTGATTGTTTTCACTCGTAGCGAGTGATTGCATGAATCTCTGCACACTTCAGGATTAGATTCCAGCTCGCAGAGCCTCAATTAGATCAGAAAATCTGTGCTACCCCATATTTTTTTATTTTTATTTCTATACATCTGTCTCTTCCAATCTCACGGTTGTAACGAGCCAGAATGCAATAGTTTCCAAGTAAAGGCCACACATCTCACACAAGATCAAAAGACAGTGAAATATCATCTTGTGTAGACATTTAAACTGATATTGGATTTTAATATCTAACCCCTTTTTCTTGTTCTTTCACGTTGTGCACATTTCCTGTGGAAATAAGTTTCTGAGTGACAACTTTAAAATGCTCCTCAAATCTCAGCAAAGCTATTGATGCTGAAATTTTGTACACAAAAATATTTACTTCACAGATCTAGTAGAGAAGCATCGGGGGAATGTTAGAGTGGTGCAGGACATGTATGACAGCTGTAAGACAATGCTGAGGCGTGTGGAAGGTGTGACAGATGTTGAAGGTGGAGATGGGACTGAATCAGGGATCAGCTCTGGGCCCCTATTTGTTTGACTGGCCGAAAGTTGAGGCTCGACCAGAATCTCCATGGATTGTGATGTTTGCATTGTGATCTGTAGTGAGAACTGGAAGCAGGTGTAGGAGAATGTATAGAGTTGAAGGCATGTCCCCAGAAAAGGACAGGAGTGAAGAAGAAGAACAAGTAGTCGTTTTATTCTTTTTTCGGTCGTATCTTCTTAAATGAACAATTTCAATTTGTTTCCTCGATTTAGCCCAGAAGCAGTGCCATTTTTTTTTTTTTTTTCCTGCATTGGTCTGTTCAGCTGCTACTGACTTGTACGTCCCTCATCCAGGTCCTTTTTCCATCCAATTTCGGACGGAGAATGTTCTCCAAGTTGGCTGCTGTGTGTTGGCCCCATGTGGCAGCTCAGCCTGCCTCCCAAGGTTTGGAACACTCAGGACATGTTCTCGTTTGGTTGGTTTCTCCAGCTCACTGGATCCAACGTCCATTTGCCTTTGGTTTCAGGTGATCGTGCTGTGGAGAACTATGTTTTAATTTAAATCCTAATTTGTTTTGTTTCATCAAAGAGCTACTCCGAAAAGAGCAGTGATGCCTAAGATTCTTTTTATTTGAGGACTCATTATTATGAATGATTAATTCAACAGTGTGTTAGTATTGACATCCCGTATGCTGCTGTTTTCAGTTCAGCTCTATATGATTATTGGCCTTTTCTCATTTCCATCTTTTGTCTCTCAGATGACATCCTCTCAGCGAAAATATCCTGATGAATAGCGTCTAAATATAGATTAATGCGGCACTTCATAAAACACGCAGCACAAAGGACTCAATGTCAATAGACAAAAGACTCTCTCTTCCTCCCTGTCGAGTTAAAAAGACTTGCTGCTTCAGTGGAGCTGCTCTGGTCCGATGAAGGAAAACAAACAGCGCTGTGGGTGTAATAGATGGCTGCATACCTTCTGAAGACCTGCTTTGTCGAGTCTGCAGCTCAACAGCCGCAGTTGACCACTTAACCTAATTGACCCAGTTGATAGGTGGCTGTGGTCCAGACTCGCCTCATGAGCTACGTTAATTTCCAGAGAAATATCATCAAATCCTGAGGAAAGGCGGAGCGTTGGTCAGAAGTATTTGTTTACATCGGCCTTCCAGACCATCTGGGCCCACAGCGTTTCCAGCCCTGGCGAAATCAGGGCCTTCTGGTTGTGCCCCTCTGATGGGAATGACTTATTCCCACTTAGATTAACCCGACTGATGGCGCAGGAATCATGTAAAACAAGCCGCAGCCGTGTCTGCGCGGGCCTCGATTGGAGGAGGACATTACATTTGTTTATGACAAGTCAATAAACCATTCATTTCATGGACTTGTCAAACTGGATGAAAGCATTAGATTTGATTTTTGTTGGATTTCTTTCCTGCAAATTCTTGTGATACAAAATCTTATTCGCAAATTTTGTTCATTTATTTATTCATCCATTTATCTATCTATCTATTTATTTATTTTTTAAGATTAAGCAGGTGAATTAGAACCGACTACTCAACCCCACTGTTTTTCTTTTTGGCACACTGAATTTGGATTCTCTCCATGATCCTTGGCTCCAGGCGTAGTTCGCTGCCTCTCCGCAGGTCTCTTGGACTAGAATTTCAAAAAATCTACAACTTGAAATGGGCCTTTTCATCCTACTTTAAGCTAAATATGATCTATTGCGTGAACTGTAAAGTAAGGAAGTGACCAAAAAATGTGTCAGTGTGACAACCATCTGTCACATAATTCAAACGCATGTCGGCACTTTGAAAGCTTAATTTTTGTTGTATCAACACACAGCTCTTAACTAATCGGATGACAGACAATGGAGGCAAAGCTGCTGCCTCAGTGCCTCATCCTGCATCTAGCAGATGAAGATTCGCCAGCTGAGGGGTTCACTCAGCGCTAAGATTAAATGAAAATCAAAAAATAACACTCCCCCTCCCCCCAACCGCTGAGGGGCATCTGCAAAGGTTCATTTGATCGAATTGTAGACAGAGGATTTTTGAGTCTCTTGAAGGAGATAACTTTTTTTTTTTGGTTTGTTTTTGTAGTAAACAATATGGCTGCCTCTTAAGTTTTCCAACAGTCCCTTCTCCATGTCTCGGGTGTCGCAGGTGTGTTTTTTTGTGTTGCAGCTGCGCAGGTCTGTAAAAATATCTGATTTGAAATGTTCTGACTCAAATTGCAGCTTTGGTACCTTGTTTTTTTCCTTCCTTTAAGATTTTGTTCTTTTTCAGTCTGGAACATGTCCATGGCCTCAATATTAAACGTTTACGACTCCCTGTGATGTGATATTTGTGGTGGACCAGGTTTCTGTTTGGATTAGAGTTGTTGTGATGCCCTGGTGTTGGAAGCTGCCCCTCCTCTGCAGCTACGTTTGCCTCCTCAGCACCGTACTGCCGACCCTAAGCGTCGCCCACTCATTTATCAAAAAACGGAGGATTTGAATCAAATCCCTCTATCGCTGCAAAGCTCAAATACTTACTGTTATTGGACATTGATCCACAGCATAGAAGTTCAGTACGTTGTCACTTCTTTCACGGGGACATTAATGGAGCTCACTTTCAATGTACTTTATGAACTTTATGTTTTTAACAAGAAGAGGACATTCGTTTGACAGCAAATGAGAGCAGCACACAGGCAGCTGTCTGTCTCGTGAGTTCTCACATGGAGAACGGGAGGATTCACAACAACTGCAGTCACGCCTTCTTTGACTAAAAATGGAACGAGCGTCACGATCTAAAATCCTCCGAGGAAATACTTTTGATTTTTTTTTTCCTGTTCCTGTGAATATTAACTCTGTACAAATCAGGGTATTAATAATGTCACGTTTCATCGGATCTAATCATTCATCTCTGGCAGCAGGGCAGTAATTTGACTATCAAGGGAAAGGGAGAGAAAAAGCTAAATGTCTGGAGTTGACCTAAAAAGTTACTTGGACTTCCAATTTTCCCCTGTAATGTTCGCAGAACTTGAAGAGAAACATCCCGTAATCATGATTGACATTTAGCCTGATACTGAAAAACATGCCGCATCGTCAAGCCAAGTAAGGACAGTTCAGTGCTGCACTGAAAGTAAACTTGAAGATTTAATTCTGCAATTACTTTAATTCCATTAGGTAAGAGGACCTTGATATTATTTTAAAATGTCTTCTTTTCCTTTCGGCCTTTCCCTTCAGGGGTCGATACAGGGAATCAACCCTCTTCATCAAGCCCAAGTCTCTGCATCCTCTTCTCTCACACAAATGACTTCATGTCCTCCTTCACTACGTTCATCATACCCGTCTTTGGTCTTCCTCAGAACCATCTCAGTCTGCTTTCCCCGACATTATTGCCAAAACATCTAATATGTGTTGTCCCTCTGGACTCATTCCTGATCCTCTCCATCCTGGTCACTCCCAAAGAGAACCTCAATCCCGGCAAGTTTTCCAGTTTTCTTTCAGGTTGAGCTGCTGGATGTTTTTGGGACTGTGGGAGTAAAAACCAGAGAACCTTGAGGAAACACCACACAGACATAGACACTTCTTCTAGACCTCCTGCCTGGCATCTCCCATCCAGCATCCGTCTACCAAGATAGACCCTAACCCTCCTCTGTCCATGACCCAACCATCTCTGACCTTCTCTCCAAAACATCTAACATGTGTTGTCCCTCTGATGGACTCATTCCTGATCTTCTCCATCCTGGTCACTCCCAAAGAGAACCTCCACATCTTCATCTCTGCTACCTCCAGCTCTGCCTCCTGTCTTTTGTTCAGTGTCA
>CAAKHD010006981.1:0-37650 GCA_901007705.1 Fistularia tabacaria | reverse complement strand
CCCCACCCCCACCCACACACTCATTCACTCACACACCCCATCTCCCCTCGCACACACCCACTCACCCACACACACACACACACTCTCTCTCACACACACACACACACACACACAAACACACACACACACGCACACACACTGACACTCTCACACCCACACACACACTCTCTCACACACACACACACACACTCTCTCTCACACACACACTCCCCCCCACACACACACACTCACACACACACACACACACACACACACACACACACACACACACACACACACTCTTTCTTATTTGCAAGGTCTGTTTGACTGGTGTGATGTGGGGTAAGTCGTGAAAGGGCAAATAGAGTGTATATGTGAATAGGGAAATGGAGGTAGGGATTTTAAATAAAAAAGCAGAGAAAGAAAAAAAATGCAGTAAACAAGAAAGCATTGAAAGCAAACAGTGACATATTGGCCCAAAACGATAAATGAGAAAGTAAAAGGGGGACTGATGGCAGAAAGTGGTTAAGCATGGGAAGGAGAAAAGGTTGCGAACTGGAAAATGATTGGAGGACAAGAATGCAAAACAACTGGAAAAGAAGAGGAAATTTTAACCATGAAGAGAGAGGGACTTCACAGCTTGAGACGGTAATTAGGAGAGATGGATGATGATTAAAGGGCAAGCTTGAGGCAAGTCTCTCTCTCTCTCTCTGCCTCCCCAAACTATTCATCAAACTAACACCTACATGAATATGCCCAGAGAAAAATGAATAAGTCATATCCAGAGGATCCGTCCAAGAATCTTAAACGACCATTTGGAAAGAAAGTTTTGTCATGTCACTTGATTTTGTTTCACCATCGTAATTAACATTTTTACGAGTAAAAGTGCAGTGTGATTCTCTCCAAAAGGAGAAGCTGTTTGAGTGTGTGTGTGTGTGTTCTATTATAATACAAAACAATTTTTAATTCAAATAAACTGTGGTGCTTGACGAGGAATAATCGATAACAAAGCCTTGGAGTCTTGGATGAGAGATTACCTTTATTTCTAAGCACCACCATAATACTATACAACAACCCCGTGCACTTCCGGGGCGCAAATATATAAGCCTCCTGCCTAAGCCACGCCCCCAGCCTCTAATGCTGTGGGGTGAGAGGCTGTGCCCCTCAGTATCCACCACAAAACAATTAAAACATAATGTTTATACATAAAAATAATTGGGAAATTAGACAAAACAAAAAAGTTTTCAAATTACTATCTGTGCCATGTTTCCCCGGGACCATCAATGTCTGTCTTAAAAAGTCAACATAAGTTGAGTTTAGGATTTAAAGCAGTGATGCAAATATTACAAGTAAAAGATATATATCACTTTTAAAGCACAGTCACATTTTCCTTTCAATTGCCTTCACTCTTTTAGTATTTCGTGTTATCTATCTCCTTCAGCTGATTCCCCTCTCAAGCAATTTCTTTTCTGCTGTCTCACTCAAATCCTTCTTCAACTTTGAATCTATCCAATCCTCTATGTATCCCAAAACATAATTTTATGTTTTTTGAATACTGAATTACAAGGCAGTTATAATACCTATGAAATAAAAATCAAGGGTTTACAGTCAACAGTTGAAATCCAATGTGGCTGTCAGGGTAAGCTTCTGCGAACAGGACAATGTAGTTGTTATAGGTGATGTATCACCTATGGTTTGTTTTCTTCGGTGTGAAACTGAACTTACTAAATAACTTCTTGTGCAGACTGGGCTTCTCTCAAAGCATTTAGAAGAAAGCAGGATTTATTGGTTTAAAAAAAGAAATGAGCAAAGCTACCAAAATTAACAGTAAGACAAACAGAGAAGGATGAAACCAAAACCATTTTTCCTCACAGTCAATGTGGAAGTAAATTCTCAGTATTATGTATTGTACAATAAATAAAACAATTGTGCAGAGCAATAGAGATCAACATGGCAATGGGTTAAAAACATAATAATGCACAAATAAAAAGCTTTAGCCACTGTTGCATCAGGCAAATAGGGTGTAGGAATCACTATTTCAAGGATTATGTTCTTGAGTGAATATGTCGGTAAAGAAACATGGGGGGTGACTAACAACAATAACAGTCTTGTTCATTGTGTCGCAACATTTCTCCTTCCCGTCATGAAAAATAGCAGCATGGGAATGTTTGGGAACAAAGGAGGCTGGGCAGATCTCTTGCAAGTCTTCCAAAAACACGTCACATAGCCCCCCTGGCTAGTTAGCTGTTCTCAGAAAACTCAGTGTCCATAAGTCCATAAGAATTCCTCTCCATGACAGCAAATGTCATAGGCCTGTTTCTGTTTCAATATGGCCTCTGCGCAGGCCTGCCTGGTTAGGTCGTGCACACCCCTGAGTGTGTCCCGCAGAAAGTAAAGGCTTAAACAAGGCCCAAACCAGTATCTCCCAAACCAGTTTTTAGACCGAGGGTCTAAACCAGACCATTATAAGGTCTGAGAAATAACACTGCAATTTTACGCTTTTCATGCATTTGGTTTGCTGAAGGTAGCTCTTCAACTGTGTAACAGGACAAAAGATCTCCTGACTAGCTGACAGTGTGTCTGTGACCAAAAAATCTCAGATGTCAGAACAGCAGCTCTCACTATCACTGCTCTCTGAGACAGTGTGTTTCTCTGTCGCCTGATTCCTGGCCCTTACTGCAGCCAGCACCAACTCACACTTCTAATTTGTTTCGCTGAAGCATTATGAGCTCTGCTGCCCTGTTCGTTTCACCAGTCACTGTGTTTTTACTTAGGTTTTGCAGCCTTCAGCAATAGTGCATGTCTCAGTCACCTGTCTCTCACTGATCCCGGCAACCTCTCCACTCCTCACTAGCCTCACCCTTATCACTCGCAACAGGAGCATGCATACCCCTGGCTGTCCCACCTCCCTCAGGCCACTGTGCAGTGGCATGCTGCATCGCAATGCTAGGGTTTGAGGACCATACCGATGCGCCATCCCTCTTTGTCACTACCAAAGCAGTTCATGTATGATAAATCACAGACAGCATGGCATGTTGCTGGTCCCACAGATGACAGAGGTCCATCTCTGAGGAAGGGTGATGCTACACTGCTAAAATGGAGAAGAGCATCCCCTCATCCATAGGCAGATAGTTTCATGGTTCAATAATGGCTTCAGGTAATCCTCAGCCAACGGGCTAGCCACCAATATGTTGTCAAGATTCACATATACAAAGGCAAGATCACGCAACTCTGACTCCATAAGTTTCTGAAAGGTTTGTGCCCCCTTCAAGCTGAAAGGCATGCACATAATCTCAAGAAGGTCAAATGGGGTGATGACTGCTGTATTCGGCACATCCTCTGTGAGCATAGGAACCAAACCTAATGATAGATGCACAGCAGGTCCATCCTCAAGAACACAGTGATTCTGCTAGTTGTATGGAGAATTCCTGTATGTGAAAGATGGGATAGCTAGCTGTGATTCGCGCTGCTCAAATTGTGAAAGTTGCCGCAAGGCCGTCATGACCCATTGGCCGTGGGTACAATGTGAGGCGGGGCGAGGCAAGGGCTGTAGGACTGCCTCACTATCCCCAGGCGCTCCATGGTGGTGAACTCCTCCTTAGCCAATGCCAAATTTACTGTATCAAGGTTTGCACTGTTTGTAATGTCAAGGACCAGGCCGTTTGCACACAGATAATCTGCGCCAATATCAGAAACAGTAATGAAGCGGATAACAAAGTCCCACTCACAATGGCACCCTTGGAAACAAACAGACACCAACTTTGTGTCAAATGTGATGAACTGAGCTGTGCTCAGTTGCGGGCTTCCGCAGTCAGCCTGTATGTCTGCTCTTGTTGAAGGGAGCAGGCTCTTTTACAAACCCGATTGCAACATAATCCGTCTTCCTAACTGTGAGTCCTTCATGAAGAGCAGTTTGCTTTGTATCTGCAGCTCCTACATGAGTGCTGGCCTTGTCATCCACAGCCAGACATCGGGAGCTGACGCAGGAAAACATGCGGGAAAAGGAAAACACCTTTGTCTGACACAAGCAGCAACAGTACGTTTTCCATGAGATCCAAAGCCATTCCCTAGCCAAAACCAGACATGGAAAGGAGTCTATCTGGCCTCTCTGCAGCAGATAGAGTGTACCTCCAGAACAGGAGTCGTTTTAGGGCACCATATTTACCGTGTTTTGGGGGGGTTTGCAACAGCTGCATGGCACTCCGTGTGGAATGCTGGTCCAGTGCCGTGCCGACCAAAAAGTCTTCCACAAAAATTCCACACAGGTGAAACAGCGCTTCAACACACTGGAACCAGAAGGCTGGGTCCCTCTGGCAGAACTCCGGAAGCTTCACAGGTGCAGCGTGAACAGCCGGCTGTGGGAGTTGAGGGCAATGTGGTATAAGTGGAGTCTCGCACTTCTCCAGAGTCAGACATGTTCAACATAGGGTCACCAGTGTGGCAGGATGAGGAAAGACAATGGATAAAAAGGCGAGTTCAAACTTTATTCCTCAAGACCCTAACCAAACTAACAAAGGAACACCTTGTACCAGAAACACCCAGGACATAAACCACACCCCCAGCACACAGTCCTGTAGGCTGTGAAACACAACCCCTTGTGTTCGCCACAGATAGATATTAGATATTTATTGGCCCGTATTGCAGTCTCCATCAATTTAATTGATTCATTAATGATAGTAAATAGTAGTAATTCATACATTGTATGCCTCCTGTCAAATATACAAATGTACCTCCCTATATATTAAAAGTGCATGCTAAGGCCTGACATTCACAACTATCAATTCCGGTCTTGCCTTGGGCAAAATTACTTTTTCAAATTTCATATTTGACAACATATCAAAGGCCTTTCATGAAGTTTTTCCACCAGGTCTATGATTTGTCCTTCTTGGCTCATTGATGGTCTGTCATTCATCATGATGTGAGTGGCAAGTTATTCTCATTTCTACTGTGCATGCTAAAATGCCGGTTTTAGAAAAGAGGAAATATTAGGTTATTCTATTTTCAATTAGTTGTTTAGAGATCTGGGAAATGTGCACCACATAGAGAGAAAGTGATAAAAGCATCTGTTCAGCTTCAGCTTCATTTTATTTACAGTTAATAGCTGTGTTTTGTAAGATCTGTGTTGATGCTGCTGCAGCAACCACAACCAAGTCTGTGCTGCTGCAACAGGGAGATTACGTCTATTTTTTTTTGTATAACGAGTTTGCATTTGATGACTAATGCAACAAATGAGATAGAGCATTATTAATTACCTTTTGTTTTCCTCTGTGAAGACCTCCCTGAGTGTATCCCAACACACTGTTTCTTTAGAGAGAAACATGCAGACTATCTGAATTAAAATTAGATAAGTTCATTACCTAAAACTCAGGGAAAGAGAACAGAATATTAATTATTTGTAGCATAATGCTACAACAACCTAAAGGTTTGTGAAAAAAAAAAATTGAACTAGTTGGTACAATTCTGATTACATGGCTTTTGTTCATGATTTTCTAGTTGTAAGTATCCAGGAACTATCACTTTATCTTGTTTGCCTTAAAACTTTTTGACCTGAAAATTGCAATAGACAGGATAACCATGAGACTCATTTCTTACACGTCTAACCATGAATGAACACAGTAATACTGAGGATGAAGAGCGAACCCTTTGACTTCTGGGCTGTTTTCTGGACACCTTGTTTGGCATAGCCTGAAGTTCTCATTTTGAAGTTCAAAATGAACAATTAATGCTAATCACAGGCTATGTACATGTTTGACAAATCTGATGACTATCGTGCTGCAGTAAAATTGGCAGAAACACTAGAATACAGAACTGGATGATGACCTACTTTTCTAAGCAATAAATAGATAGATAGGTGAAAACAGATAAATAAAAAACGATAGATGACAAATAAATTGATAGATTAAAAAAAAAAATTAAAGAGGGGAGGGGCATACAACAGCAGACATGTGAATCATACTTTTGCTCCAAGTATTCATATTTATTGCTCTGTTGCTTATCACCTGTTGCTTGGCCGTGTTAGTCTGTACTCTACCTTTTACTCCCTCAAACACCATCTATCCAAAGTAGCTACACTCACAAATATCACATCATATATGTTTTTATATGGTATATAAATCCATCCATCCATCCATTATCTACTGCTTATCCTTTTTCCTTCTCTTCATTTTTTTGCTCGCCACAAGCAGGATTTCAAAAAACAGGCACTGCCATTGTCAATAGCCACATATCCAATGCAATATCTAAATAGCATAATCTTAATGTATGCCAAAAATCTGACTGAAGAAAGATCATATACCTATCAAACACGAAAATGAGGAGAAGGTTCTATCTTGCCAAGCATTTGGAGTATTGATGTTGCTACTCAGTAGGTTACTGGCTCCAGTCCCATTAGTCCCTCTTATTTCCTTTGATGTACATCTGTTATGGATTTCTGATGATGTGCCTTAGTCTGTGGCACTTTGAGTGTGTCATGACAAAAAGAGGCAAAGTTCAGAACTTTCACCTAATTCTCCTTTTGAAATCATTTGCAATTCAGTTGTCTGATAAGACAAAACTGTACAGTCAGTCTCAGACATGTTCATAGGGATCACATAGGTTATCTCTTGGGAATACCTTTGAGGGCTTTCAGACATATTCATTGAGATCACATAGGTTATCTATTAGAAATACCTTTGATGGCTTGTGTGAATGAAGACCACCAGAGGTCCATTTTCAAGAGCAAACATGCTCAGCCTTCTAAAGATGTCTGATTAGTTACCTCTCTTTCAAGCAAAGTTCTACTTCCTTTTCAGTGGCCTTTTATTTTGCAACATGTTTATTGTAATATTGTTATTGTTGCGCTGCTGTGAAGAAAGGAATTTCTTCTATGGGGATCAATAAAATATTATCCTATCCTATCCTATCCTATCCTATCCTATCCTATCCTATCCTATGTTTGCTTCTTCCCTTTTTCTAGCACTGCCATGGCATCAATGGCTAGATTTGTTTGATGTCATCATTGTCTCAGTCTGACACATACTCTGAACCTTCACGCAAAGAGCTCTCTTCCAAATGCAACATGTAACACAGAATTCACTCAGCAAAACTGAACCAACAGTTGTTTTATTTATTTTTTCCTCGTACAAACCCTTTTCATCATGAATGTCTTCAAATCTAAAATAGCTATTGTAAAAAAAAAAAAAAAAAAGGACAATAAAATGTTTCTGCATGTAAGCCATGAAAGACAGCCAGGAGAAATTGTTGCCTGTATTACCCTTCAAAAACCTATGAAAGTTGCATGGTGTATAGTAAATGCCTGAACAGTGATGTGAAATGGCTGTCTTTCAAATCCTTCCTCCCTCGTTTGCATCTACCGAGCAGGGATTTTAGCTATTATTACAGTCAATCACATTCCACACAAGACTTGAGCTTAAGAAACAGCAGATATCCTCACCCCGCTTGTTGGCATTCAGGGTGAAGATTTTTAAACCTTGTGAGGACAAATGAAAGAGCAAGACTAAGGATTGGCGGCCCTAGTGATAAACAAACTGACTTTAGAAATGCATTTCGATCAATTATTGAGGTTTTGGTTGGATACTAGAAGCTCACAAAGCTCACTGTACTATGCTCTCATAAAATATGTGAGACACTATTGCCTTGCAACACCATTGATAATATTGTTTATAAGAATGGTCCATGAATTTTACAGCCACTATACAAACACAACGTTCCAATTCTGAGGAGGGGTCCTCTCCAAAAATGGGGTTCTTCCTGTCGTTATGTTGTCGTTTACGACAATACTACCATTCAACTGCATTTGGAGGTCACCAAGGTCAGTGTGTTCTTGACTCTATTGCCAACATTTTAAAGGCAGCCGAAAGACGGGGACACTTCTTTGTGTTTTTCCATCATGGTTACATTATTTTCCCATGAATTTACACTCAAATGCGCTGCGGGCCTGACAGGGATTTAACACAGTATTCTATAAAAGTAAAATGGATAATTACATTTGAAAAGTGCGAAATGGAAATGATTTAAATCATGATAAACTGCTATATTATATTATAGTATTGTTCTGCATTTATTATATTTTTTGATTCTTTCCAATTATAGCACAGCCAATGGAATTCTTATTTGCAATGAACTTGTGAACTTCCATCAAAGCAGCAAAACTAGAATGTGAGCTTGAGCCATTTTTATCTGTGTATTCACGCAAGACATTGAGATATGGATGTACTGAGATTTTTCTGGAAGACATTAAGGTGTTTTTCACCTTTTGTTGGTAAGGTTACCACTTCACCATCTACTTATTTTCTCTGAAGATTCCCTTTCCTTTTGAAGAGAAATGACATCCACAAAATTATTCCTCATCTGCGTAAACAAGGTCTCACACACCTCCATTCCACATAGGTTAATGTTAGGTAAAAGTTACGGTTATGTAAAAGTTACAAGCAGAGCTGTTGAGTGTGTCTTTATGTATTTGTTCGAAAAACAAGGTCAAACTTGAAAGAAATTTCATTTTGTAAGGATGATTAAAGCTCTTAATTATATTAATTAATAGAAAATTTAATATAACTTTGAGCAGTGATATTGAAATATGCTGTGTTCAAGAACCTAAGGGTAAGGGGGGGTCGGTTTTTCCCAAACAAGTATCCAATTAAATCTAAACACTGAAGTGAACACTGGGGTAAAAGAAGATAGAAATATATGCAATATATGTACCTCGCCTCCCGCCCAATGACAGCTAGGATAGGCTCCAGCATCCTCTCAATCCTAAGTGCAGCAAAAAGCGATAGATAATGGATGGATGGTTGAATCATCATCATGATTTTTTCTTATTTCAGGCTTGGCATCGATCTCCAATGTATATCAGACAAGTGACAATATATTAATTCAGACAGGTTTCCAGCATTTTATTGTTTCCCACATTTTCCGTTACTTGTTTTCTAAATTGTCTTGTTGTGTAAATTGACTGTGAGGATTAACTGCCAGAAATCATAATTGTCAGCTAACATACTGGTTTGCACTGCCACCTCACGGCAAGACAGTTCATAGCTCAAGTCTGGCAAGTCAAGTCTTTCTGTGTGGAATTTGTATGTTCTCCCCATGTGTGTGTGGTTTCCTCCTTCCACCCCAAAACATGCAGTAAGTTAATTTAAGAAACTGAATTAACTAGATGTATAAATGATAAAGTGAGTGGTGTATGTCTTTCAACAGGGTCCTGTGATCGTGACTGGTATAGGATCCATCCCAGCTCTCTCTGTGGTAGCTGGCACTGGCTCTAGACACACAACGATCCTAAGTAGGATAAACGGTGTAAACAGTAAATGATTGAATCAGACATTTGGTATGACAGCGTAAGTCTCAAGCACCTTGTACTAAACTCTGGTCCCAGGACCAAAAGCAGCCATCAATCAATATGAGCTGTTTCCTTTTCATGGAATCTGGAAATTTTCCTTTCAGTCAGTAGAGTGGTTGTACCTCCAATCCCAGGGTTGGCATTTTAAACTCTCGCTCTTCCTGTCTGCACTAAAGTGTCGTTAGTTTAGACACTAAATCTGCAATTGCTCCAGATAGCCTGGCTAGCGCCATCAGTGCTTGAAATGTTTGGGTGAATGGGAACCAGTGTAAAATGCTTTGAAATCACCAATGCTTTGGAATCATTCTGTTGGGATCCAGCAGCTCGTTAAGCAGCAGCCGTGCAGGAGAGTGAACTCAACAGGTGTGGGTCATCTAGCCTCGTCAGGGTGAAGATAACTATGGTGTTCAGTGGATGGATTCCCCCACAATAATGCCAAGATATCTTTTGTTCTGACTTCCCACTGACGGAGCCCTAAGATGGGGAGAGGCCTGTTCACAGGACTGTTCCAGTTTTGGGGGCCCTTTCTCCCAGTTTATCCAGGAGTTCAAGCAGAGATTCCAACCACACTGCCTGGGAGGGGGGGGCTGATTAACTGGGGTCAGAGAACTGTCTTGAGTTCTCTATTGAGTTTAGAACACTTACAGCTGTAGTTGGGTGGAAGATAAGGGTGCCTTTTATCATGCTCTCAATGACTCCTTGGCGGACCAACTAGCCCCCTTGGAGGAGCCTGAGACCCTAGATGTACTTGGATCCTCTGCTATCTGCCTGGATAATCGTCTGAGGGAGAAAAGCAAGGAGGGAACCAGACACCGGTCATGCGCAAGGATCCATCTCCTTCCAGCCCTTTCTCTCATCCCAGACACAGGTCTACTACCCCTTAACGAGAAACGATGCAGGTCGGCTGGACCCACCTGTCCCAAGAGGAATGCCAACGTTGGGTCCGGAACGGCTTATGTATGTATTGCGTTTCCCCTGGTCACTACATTTCCTGTTGCCCTTTGTTAAAAGAACAGCGGCTGCTAGTAGAGGCAGGAGTACTGGTGTGCTGGACTCTTCAACACAATCCTCTGTGTTTAACTGTACCTGTAACTATTGTTAGGGTGCAGCTCATGGCCTCCAGGCGCTTGTGGATTCAGGGGATGAACAGAATGTAATTTAGTAAGTTGGATCTCCAAAACGCCTATCATCTTGTTCGGTTCCGCCAGGGAGATGAATGGAAGACTGCATTCAAGACCCCCATCGGACAGCTTCGAGTACATGGTCCTGCCTTTTGGACTTTAATGTCCCTGCTGTGTTCAAAGCCCTGAAATTTACTCCATGACTTTCTAAATGTCTTTGTATCTGGACTCTTCTCTAGGACCCTAGCTGACCACCAGAAGCATGTCTGCTTGGTTCTCCAGCGACTTTTGGAGAACAGTCTCTACGTCTAAGTGAGTTCCACAAGCCATCTGTAGCTTTCCTTGGTTACATCCTAGAGAATGGACAGATTTGCATGGATCCTGAAAAGTTGAAAGCAGTCATGGGTTGGCTGGTCCCTCATAGCTCCAGAGGTTCTTGGATTTTGCCAACTTTTACCGCTGATTCATACGAAATTACATTCAGACGTCTTCCCCCACTGACTGCTCTCATCCCCACCAAGACCACCTTCTCATGGTCTCCTGAAGCCAACTCGCCTTCCTGGACCTGAAGTTCTCTCACTGTTGCCCTTATAAGCCGCCACTTCTGGTGGCCATCCATCCACAAGGACATCAAAGACCACATCCTTGCCTGCCCGGTTTGTGCCCACAAGTCGTCCCATCGACAACCCGCTGGACTCCTTCAACCCTTAACCATTCTAAAGAGACCCTGGTCCAATATTGGACAAATACTGGAATCTATCACTGGACAGCCCCCCCCCAAAAAAAATTGACCAGCATTCTCACCATCAGACAGTTTCTCTAAAGCCAGTCACCTCGTTCTCTTGAGAACACTCAATCAGCTTTTCAAACGGCTCAACTGCTGGTCAAACATGTCTTCTGTCTCCATGGCATCCCCCAGGAGATTCTCCGACTGGACTTCAATTCACCTCGCAGGTTTTGAACCGGTTGCCAAAATGCCAAAGTCTCTCACCTCGGGCTCCCATCCCTATTCCAACGGTCAGAGGATGAACCAGGAACTTGAGGCCACCCTCAGATGCCTCATATCCACCGCCCCTGGGTTCATTGGGCCATACGAAATAGAATCGGTAATCAGGTTCCTCTGCAGTCTGCCTCCCTGTCTATCAAACTTTCCATGTGTCCCAAGTTAAACCTGCCCTTGCCAGCACCTTGTGCCCTCCCGAGCAACCTCCGCTATGGCTTGGAGTTTGGATCCGTCCTTTCCACTTTGGTCCACTGGGCCACCTGGGGGTGGCCGTTGAGGGGTGGGGGCTTGATGTTAAGATTAAGCAGCAACCGCCGAGCAGGAGGGTGAACTCAACAGATGTGGCTCATCTAGGCTTTTTAAAAAATTTTTTTTTTTTTTTTTTTAGATAAATTAAAATGGAGTATACAGAAACAAAATTTCCTTTTGGGCCAACATACTTTTTTTAATAATAATGTATTTGTGTTGTCTCCTCATTGGGACTGCACTGTGGTATCTTTTACTGTTGGATTTTGCAGTGGATGGGACCATGGGAATACCTCCAACACAGGTATACAAATTTAGTCAATTTGAGAAAGAACTCCCAGTGCTTTGTCCTTTGGTGAAAACAAATCGAGTTCATAGCAAGTAATGCCCAATAAAACTATTCAGTAATAAATGTACCAAGCATCATTTCATGTACCTGTTTGCATTTGCTCAACTATATTTGTTTTAAGAAGTTTCATTTGTTTTAAGATCGTTTTTCATTATTTTGAAAATTTTTTTTTTTTAATCTGCATTTCTGGAGAGAGACATATTTACACACAGACATTGGGGTGAGCAATAATGGCAGAGGACTCAGTTATTCAAAGATAATGCACTTTCATTTGAGTCACAGGTTAATGACAATCAAGCAGGGAAAAACCCCAGGGTCTGAAGAACTAGACAGTCTTGTTCTTGGTGTCTCCACATTCTGCCCTCCCATCTTGCAAATGCACTTGTTTTCGTGGAAGATTGTCAATATCTGACGCACTTTGATAACCCTTGGGTTTCCAATTGTCAGACTATAGGAAGCTGGCAAAGCTTCTAATTGCTAAAGGAAGGGGTGCCATGCTAGTCTCCTAACTAGTTTGCGGACCTCTGCAAACCTAAAGTCCTTAAATATAATCCTTAAAGTGGTGTGGAATCGGTGCTGTTCATGAGAACAAAGGAATGCCTCCCCAGCAGTGGGAGGTGCAGGTCCCAATCTTGCTGCTGCCAGCTGGTCAGGATTGCAGGTTGGGTGGTGAGTGTCTTTAAACTGTTCAACGCTCTAAGGATGCAGTGGTATCATTTGGGTTTTCCTTGATGCCAAGCCATTGGTAGACCTCCCTTAACACCTGGTCCTCAATTCCACCTCGGGTCACTCAGCTCCACTTGTACCCAAAAGCTGCAGAATATTTCTCCACATAGCTCTTTGTGTTTGTAACTTGTAACAGGACTTTCAAATGACTAGTCATTAAGAGAAATATTCCATAGCAACAAGGCTATAACGATGACCTCATTCCGTGGCCAGGAAGGAGACCCAGGATCTTCCATAGGCGCATCTGGTACTGCTTTAGGGTAGCGTGAGCGAGTTAGATCTGTACATTCTAGGTGATGCAGGCGTCTTAGTTCCACATTACCGGGTTCGAAGCCTTTGGAAGGCCTTGGTAGCTTGCCCCCGCTAGCCATGAACCAGTTGGAGCACATGTGGTCGCAGATTGTGGTGCACAAGGAGCTGGAGGAAGTCACAATTGCTTTAGATTGTCTTTCAGGGGTGTTGGAGGAGACCAAGGTAACAAGGCTGGCCCACTGCCAGTAGAGGGCCATAGTCTCCGTGTCAGGTATTAAGACCACCGGCTGTGATGATTGAGTTTCTATACATCCTCAAACATTGGAGTGGACAGGGGGATTTTTCTGGTCCTGCTTGAGCTTTTCTGGGCTGATATTGACCTGTGAGTCACTTGCACTTTTGTCTGGGGGTCATCATTGGTCAGGGTGTCACGCAGGGCTGCTACTTCTAGAGTCTCCTTGTCCTGTGATGGTGTATTGGTGACCTGCTTGGCAGCAGATTTCAAAGTTATATTCCTGTAAAGTCTCTAGCCACAAGGCAAGCTGCTGTTCATTCTAACTAATGCTTTCTACCCAACAGTCAATATGGCTTATCTTTAACAGGTTTCTGTCTGAGCTAACACAAAACCTACAATCAACTCTATTCCATCAATAGAGGGGCTCTGTACCTAGGTCCGTGTGTACACCCAGGAGCCTTTAGATTAAATTATATTCCTTTTTTTAGTTGTTTATTCCACACAACTCCCTCAATGCTATTAATTCTTTTAATTCCTTAAGTGGCAACACAGGGCCACAGATCCGGTGAGGGTATTCTTCTCAGTTGACAAAAAATTTATGCTTGTACTTTAAAGGGATCCTGTCAACCAATCTCCAGCAATCTCTGCTTTGCTGTTAGAAGGCTGCGAGATGCTTGACCCAGAGGCTTATCCCCCCCCAGACAAACCTGTCGCCGAGCCTGTCCCCAGACAACATGCAATGCACCCTTGGATGTCTGCCCTTGGTGCTTGCTATAGACTTAAATTATCTTATATGCAGCAGAAGTTCTACCTCTCTGTTTTTACACATAGAGGACTTTACCTTTTAGGAAATTAAAAGAACAGCTCCATGACTTAGACCTTTTTTAAAGTGGGTGTCAGCTCTTATTGTTACTTTCACCTCTCAGACAACAGAAACAAGATTTTTTTTTAGTAGTTGGATGAAGTAAAACAAAACAAAAAAGTATAGAACCTTATATGAAATCTCATAAATGAGAATGTTCTTTTTGCTCATTTGTAAATACAGAACTTGGGAAATGGAAACGTTGTTTGTATGTATCTGCCATTCCCAATCTGGTTATGCTCCCTCAAGTGTCAGTCTTTGATTTTGTGATTTTAGTAAATCAAAATATGTGGCCATCGCCAATTTCTCATCTGTGTTTTCTAAGTTGACAATAATAATTTGACAAATAATGTCCCTTGTTGATGATTTTTGCTCTAGTTTTAAACAAATCTCCGGCTCGTCAAATGTAACAGACACTTCTTGAAAAGCCTGCATTGTCTTACAACCGATGAGTAACTTTCCACTCTTAAAGATGCCTCTTTCTGAGCCATTGTTGAGTCATAACTGATGCATTCTTTGCATCTGTTCATAGGTCTGGAGCCTCATACCCTACCCTTGTTAATATTACAATTACATCTCGGATACATCGACTCAAGAATATTCGACAGTCAGCTTGAAAGACTAATAATTTTAGTGTACTGCTCCCTTTATTTTCAATTAATTCAAACAACTTATTTGTAGTCTTTCCAAATCTGAGTCCTTGTCACACCTAGCTATGATACCTTGAAAGCTTACAAATGTAAGGCAATTTGTCTGCCTTTGCAACTTTGTGTAGAAGCAGTGTCATCAATTTATTATCAGCTCATCTACCTGTTTCTAAATCAAAAATTAAGAAATTAGTTTGTTTTCCACCAAGAGAACTCACTGAGAATTTGTTTGTGTTTAATGCTCAGCTGCGCTATATGTCTATTTGGTTCCTTAGGGCTGCACTTTGTCACAGATTCTGTTCATAATTTTTATGAACAGAATTTCTAGGTGCAGCCAGGGCGTCGAGGGGATCTAGTTTGGTGGCCACAGGATCGAGTCTCTACTTTTTGCAGATGATGTGGTTCTGTTGGCTTCATCAGGCCATGATCTCCAGCTCTCACTGGAGCGGTTTGCAGCCTAATGTGAAGCAGCCGGGATGAGGATCAGCACCTCCAAATCCAAGACCATGGTGGTCGACTGGAAACGGGTGGAGTGCCCACTCCGAGTCGAGATAGAGGTCCTCCCCAGAGTGGAGGAGTTCAAGTATCTCGGGGTCTTGTTCATGAGTGAGGGAAGGATGGAACGGGTCTGTCGTGGTGAAGAAGGAGCTGAGCCGTAATGCTATGCTCTCAATTTACCAGTTGATCTACGTTCCTACCCTCACCTATGGTCACGAGCTGTGGTTAGTGACTGAAAGAATGAGAAGAGCTGGACCATGTGGCTTGGGAGATGGAAGTCTGGGCCTCCCTTGCTCCAGCTGATGCCCCTCCGACCCGACCACGGATAATCGGCGAATGATGGATGGATGGATGAATTAAATTTTTTAAGGTGGCAGGTGCTAAAATTGTAAAAAAAATTAAAAATGGACACTATGAATATCCACTTTCTCCGGAAGTGGTAATAGTGCTTTGTGTTTCAATACCTAATTATATAATCTTGAGATGCATATGAGCACATTAGCATAAAATAATTAAACATAGCATAAATTAAATCACAGTTTATTTTGCATGGAAATTAAAATATTTAATCATACTCTTCAGGGTTATTCCTTGACCTCTAAAATATCAAACTCATTGTCTCTAAATAAGTGACTTTGAGCGTTAATATGGAGCATGATTAATTAGGGCTAGAAATTAATCATATTTTATTTATAGAACACTAAGGCCTCTAAATTTCCCAAAGGCTCGCTCAGCTCTAAAAAGGAAAGCAAAGCATATTTACTCAAAATCCAGACAGAAATCCCAGCCAGTTTGTCTTCCTTAAAAAAAGGCTCTAGCTGTCCTGTCCTTTTAGTCTTTGAAAGTACATTAGCATCCCATTTTTTTCTCGCTTTTGATATGAGACCTTTAGAAGTAATACTGGTAAAATGACTAATAGAATCATAAAACCCTCAAGGGTTTTAATTTTAGCTGAATTCTAATGGTCACCTTCCACATCATGATATAACTGTTGTCCTTATGCTGTAGAGCATCAGTCGTCTTACATGTTATCTTTATAAATTATTTTATTTTCTGTCACAATTGGACCATTACTAAATTCATATTAATATATGTGGTGTGGAGCGCTAGCAATAATTCTCACACATGCAGCATGATACTGTCAAATAATGAATACGTGCAAAAAAGTCAAAATAAAATAAAAAAATACAGCAGACACCAAAGGACAGGTGTATAGCTTTGTAAGTGGTATATGAACTATGAACACTTGTCATCCCAGCATCATATCACTTATAAAGATAATTCATGTACCAACATATGAGCAGGGAGTAATAAAAATACAGTTGTTGGTATTAACACATTTAGTTGTACGATAACAGGAATATTTTGAAGTGGTAAATGAGCCAGTTAACAAAACCTCAATCCATTCTTTATCTTGTTATTCTTCATCCTGCATGCACTGGGAATAGATTATTAATTCATTATTTATTGACAGCATCCATTCTTCCTTAAGGCTAAATTAGCATCTCTGGAATAGGCTCACTGGGATGATCTATTATCATGGCATCACTGGCATGATCTATTATGTAGTACCTTTCAAAGCAACGTCAACAACAGTTTTTTTCAACAGTTTCTTGATTGCATCCTCATCTGCAGATGGTGTCATTTTACCAGCCTTTGAAAAATGCAATAACTGTAAAAGGACATAGTTGCAATAGCTAGAATGCTACACAGTTTGTAAATAACTTTCTTGGCACAGAAAATATACAGGAAGCGTGTATACACGCATTTTCATAATATAATGATCACACGAACAGTGGTACAAAAAAAAGGCTCTCCATTTGATTCTATCTATTTTCTTTTATATGTATGTTTGTCAGCAGCTGATGTCAACATTTTTGTCTCAGTAATGTAAAACCATGGAAGAAAGTACATGGGAAAAAAAAGAGACAGAGACAGAATTTATTAAGTAGATGGCCTATAGTGTGAAGTGGATGGTAGATTCTAGAATCTATTTTTCTTGTATTAAATTTGTAAAGTTGAACTCATAGACACCCACACCCAGTATGTGCCTATGAAGGTTTTCTCCCCTTGAAAGTAACAAGGCACCTATGATAACATGACAAGGAAATGTGAGATAATGTACTTATGTAAGTAAAAGATTTGAATAAGGGCTGAAACTTATCATTACCCTTTACTTCTTAGAAAGCCAGGATCACAGTCAAGAAATATTTCCATTGCTCCAATGTGTGTGTGTTTGTGTGTTTATGTGTTTGTGTGTTGTGTGTGTGTATCCTGGAAAATATAGAGTTCACTCCCCTCCCTCCCAGATGTTATTTGGGGCTAAATTTAGTTGCATGGTTTGAAAAACAACAGACATCAGGAATTAAAGGGAGAATAGATCAGAGGGTAGAGGGAAACAAGGGGAGCAGCTGTCAACAGAGAGCAAAAATATTTTGAAAACCTGAGACAGAAATAAGGATAAAGGGAGGGAAAAGGCAAGAAGAAATAAAGACAGTAAAAGAGAGGAGGTTGTGAGTGATGCATAATGAAAAAACTAATTAACAAAACAAACATATGAAACATTTTTATGAATATGTTTATGCTGTGCCTCTGCTGATTTTATTTTATTTCATTTCATTTCATTTTATTTGTTTCTTTATTCAAAATTATCTGTAACAAGTATAACATTAAAAGTATAACACAAGGAAAAAACTAGAGATAGAATAAGATATATACGATTTCCCTTCAATTAACCAAAATTGGGATCGAATCAAAAGGGAATTAGTTACCAAGTAGAAGCTAAATACCGTAAACTAAAATAGTTTACTAATCCAGATTGATTGCTGCCGATGTCTATGCAACGTTACAGAGGCATGTGAGCCTGGACAGCACAACATCCAGAGCTTTGAGGAACTCAGGGCAGATCTCTTCCACCCCTGGGGCTGTGCCACCAAGCAGCTTTTTAACCAATTCAGTCCCAGAAATGAGGACCTGAAAGTCCCCAGACTCTGCTTCTTCATTGGAGGATGTGTCAGTGGGATTGAGTATTTTCTCTCAGCAAACTGGAAGTCGTTCTCCATGGTCTCACCGAACTCCTCCCATGCCAAAGTTTTTGCCTTGGTGATCACTCAACACAGCACATAGCTAGTGCATCTTGGCACACTCATGCCTGAACATGGTGGTTGTTATGTTATTTTCTGTTCTAGGGCTGCATCTCCCTTTTCTGTATTCCTTTCTGAGTGTGTCCAGGGGCAGCATCTTTCATTCTGTCTTCCTTTCTCCAGTGCCTTCCTTATTTTCCCTCATTCTCTCTTTCCTCTCTGTGCCAATGACATGATTCCCTGCCCATCAGTATATGCCAGCACTCTTCTGCCTGGTCTCCTGGTCCTAACTGGGTCTCTCTTCGAGTTCCCTGTCCAGTTGATGGATGCCAGCATTCTCCTGGTGCTGACTCCGCGACACCTTCACTGCCAATTGCAGACAAACCAGGGCCCCTGCTTACCAGGCCGGCCAAAAGGTGTGGTTGCCTCCCCGGGATCTTCCACTTAAGGTTAACTGAAGTCGCAGAACTCATCCGGAAATCCAAGCTTGCTAAGCCAACCTGTCAGCTGGACCCCTGCCCCACAAACCATGATAACGCTTGCCTTCCCTCTCTGGTCCCTCTCATTTCTGCCATCATCCACTGGAACTGTCCCTGCAGCCTTCAAAACTGCTGTCATTTGTCATGATTGCTGGCTATAGTGCTTAGGTTTTAGGTGGGGCAAAGCAGGCTTCTAAGAAGTTCTGGGGAGGGACTGGAGTGCTTCCACTTCACACCTGCAACCTATCGGCTCTAATCACTCCAACTACTAAAGGACCTGGAGGAGCTCCAGATTGTCTGCCTGTTTAAGTGCTTTCACTCTCCTGGATTCCATAATCTCGCCCTTCCTCGCAAGTGTTCCCGTTCTAGAACTCTACGTCTCGCCCTTCCTTGCAAGATCCTTGTTCCAGAAATCTACATCTTGCCGTGCTTTCAACTCCCCTCGATCTCTTCTGTTTCTGGGTTCACCTTTTATTCTGGCTGACTGAGCCGTGACGGCACAATATGGCCACAGCGAGGGGAGCTACTTGGAGAACATGAAAAAGCCCTACGCTTCCTGGGTGAGCAACAGGGTCTCTGTAATCAGCAACTAGATAAAGTGTGTGAACTACTTCAAAATATCCATGGAAAAAATACCAGTCTCTCCTGTGGCCCCTGGACCCTCATCAGTCCCGACCCCACCAAGTCAGGTGTCTGGTCAGGAACCTGTCTTCCAAGATGCAGTCTTTCTGTCTCCTGCTCAGTTCTCTGGTGAAGAGAGCAAGTGTGGGTTTCTTCTTCAGTATTGTCTGGCAATGTCACATTCACCACAGTCATTTACCTCTGGTGCCTCAAAGATTTTCTATGTTGTAGCTCTTAAGTGGCAGGGCGATTGCTTGGACATTCGCCTACTTTCATCTCGGTCCATTGACTCAACCTTGTACTCCACCTTCTTGGACGAGTTCTGCAGAACCTTTCATCAGTCACTGAAGGAGTAGATGCGGTCAGAGGTTGCTAATCCTAAAACCAGGAAATTCTGTTACTGTCCAGTCTGCTACTGATTTTTATCATGGGCTTCCGTACCCCCACAGCCGAGATTGGATGGCCCTCTGACATGCTTAAAAGTATGCTGCTCAATCCTCTAAAGTACCAGCTACCCACCAGAGAGGAGGCCAATTCCTTCAAGAGTTTGGTTGCCATGGTCATTCGGATGGATGGCAGGCTGGCTGAGCGCCAGAGGGAGAAGGGTTCCAGAACCTCTCAGTCAATAAGGAAAGTGAGCCAGCAAGGACACCTACTTTCAGACCCAGTCGAATCCACTGCATTTCCCTTTGCCCTCTGTTAAGACAGCGCCTGCCAGTAGAGGCAGGAGTACTGCTGGAAGGAACTCTGCAGCACAATCCTCCTCATTTAACTATTATGTGATGGCGCAGCTTATGGCCTCCAGGTGCTTGTGGATTCAGGGGCTGAACAGAATCTTATCGATCCCAGCGTGGTCCCCCATCTCAACCTACACCTTGTAACATTGTCCCCTTCACTTTCTGTTTTTGGTCTGGATGGGGGGATTCTGACTGCCATCACTCACAAGACTGACTCAGTCACTCTAATTACATCAGGTAACCATAGGGAGACTATTGAGTTCCTCCTGTTACTCACGCCCCGGTTGTGTTAGGGTTTCCATGGTTGGCCCTACACAACCTCATGTCCATTGTGCTAATGGTTGACTTAAAAGCTTGTTTTGCCTGTCTGTCTAAAATCTGCCCTACAATCTTCTAACCAGACCTCTCTTAAGGCTCCAGAACCAACCACTGACTTAACTTCTGTTCCACCAGAATAACACAACTCGCGCACAATCTTCAGTCAGGATAAAGCTCTGTCCTTGCAGCCACATAGGCCCTATGACTGTGTGCCAGTACTCTCCTGTTGGAGCTGGATTTTTCTTCGTTCAGAAGAAAGACAAGACCCTACACCCCAGTATCGATTACCGTGGATTAAATCAATCACTGTCAAGAACACATATCCCCTACAGCTCATCTCCTCTGTTTTCGAACCCATTCAGAGGTCCACCATTTTTACAAGGTTGGCTCTCCGAAATGCCTACAATTTGGTCAGGATACGAGGTGGGTGATGAGTGGAAGATGGCTTTCAACACTCCATTTGGTCATTTTGAATACCGGGTAATGCATTTTGGTCTCACTAATGCCCCTGCTGTTTACCTCAACCAGTCCATCTATCTGGATGACATTCTCATTTATTCTAAGCCCGTCTCAGATCACTGTCAGCATGTTCGAACGGTTCTGCAGCGACTGCTGGAAAACCGCCTCAATGTCAAGGCTATGAAATGTGAGTTTCATGATCCCTCCATTGCTTTTCTTGGTTACATCTTCCAGGGTGGGCAGGTGAAGACAGGCCATTTCGCTATTGCTTTGATCTTGACCAGATCTGTTTTGGAAGTGGACGCCTCAAATTCTGGTGTCGGGCCGTACTATCCTAGAGGTCTGAGAATGAGGGTAAATTGCATCCCTGTGCCGCCTTCTTCAGACGGTTGACTCCTGCTGAGCAGAATTATGATGTTGGTGATCGTGAGCATCAAACTAGCTTTGGAGGAATGGCAACATTGGTTAGGGGGAGCCAAACAACCCTTTCTGGTGTGGACTGACCAAAAAAAACTCTCTTACCTGCAAACCACTAAGAGATTGAACTCAAGTCAAGCCCACTGCTTCTTGTTTTTTCATTTGTTTTGTTTTCTCCTTCCTTGCAAGTTCTACATCTCGCCCTGCCCTCAACTGTCCTGGATCTCTTCTGCGTTCACCTTTTATTCTTGCTGACTGAGCCATGACACCATTACTCCAATCTGGAGAAAAAAAAAAACAACAACCTGGTATCAACCCCTTCAACTACAGCTTAAATCCCTCAAATCCATCCCTTCCCTGTCACAGGTGTGCAACAGAACTCTCTCCTGGGGCCCCTCTTCTTCATCATCTATCGTCTTCCCCTCGACACTATCGTCTGCAAATCCAACATTTAATTCCACGACTACGTGGATGTCACCTGGCTCTACCTCACCACAACCTCCCTGTCCACTCTCTCACCCACCTCACTCACTGATTGCATCTCTGAAATAAAAACCTGGTTCACCCTAAACTTCATCAAATTAAACAGTAACATAAATGAGGTTCTCCCCATTGTCCCTCAAGTCATCTTCTCCAAAACCAACAGCGTCTCTATCGACAACTCCTCCGTCCCACCCTCCCCCCAAGTTAAAAATCTTGGTATCATCCTTGACAGTACATTATCCTTTCAGTCCCACACAATAACATCACTAGCAGGGCCTACTTCCACCAACGCTTAATTGTCTCCGCCCTTCTCTCACCCCCTTACACTGAGGCCATCCGTGTCCACAGACCCGTCACCTCCTGTGCAGACTACTGCAACTCTATCCTCTTCTGGCTTCCTCACAAATCCCCCCCATATGCTTCAACTGGTCCAGAACTTAGCAGCCAATATCATTTGTAGTGCTATAGCAGCTCCTGCGGCACCACCAAGCGGCAAAACATTTCATCAACCAGGTGATGGTGAGCCGGTCGAGAATTGCATATTCTTCAGGGTATTTAGTTAAATAGTACATAGGAAGTTACCTAGTTCTCTGACCAGGAGGATGTCCACCTGGTAACACTGTATGACAGCATGAGAGTGTCAAATTGGCTCTTCTGGCTGTCAAAGGTGCTGCATGGATGAATGCTAGAGTTCTGCATCTTGCTGTCATCCTAGCCAATAGAACTGGGTTTCACAGCACTGGTGCTTAAAACTGTAAAAAATACTGTTCACTTGTAGGGCTGCCATTGTTGTTTATGTCTCTTTTTTTCCCTTGGACTGGCAATTGCACCCAAACCCTGCACCGGAATGTAGCATTTTTACCGTATAAATCTTACCTTACTGAGCAAAGGTTAACAGTAGTGGAAAGCGTAAGTTAACACCATCAACCTACATATGTCATCAATCTAGCATGTATTGTGGTAGTAAAACTATAGTGGCACCCCTGGATTAAAATATTTGCTATACATTGACATTTTTAAAGAAATAACAATTCTTTGTGCATTTTTAACAACACATTCTAGTCTGAGACAGTAAAGAATATTTATGCCTATTAGTATCCCCAGATGGGGTTCCCTTTAAACACGAACAGCTGTGTTTAAACATGAAACATGTTTACACATGAAGCATAATACTGGATAACCTTCAAAGCTAGGAAAAAAAAAACATCTGTAACCAGTCCATTCAATTGCCAGCTATTTCATGATTTCATTGGTATTTTTTTTCCATGTCAAATTACCTGAAGACAAACCTCCCACAAATAAAGGTATTATCTTTTTCAATTGACTCTGTGCTCTTGTGGCCTTTGTGTGAATTACAAAATAATTAATAGCCTTGTCTGACATTTTTTTTTTTATATTTCTGTTTTGTTGCTATTGTTTTTATTATTGGTGTTGTTTTTCTTCTGCTTCTTCTTCTTCCAGTGTGGGTGTACGAGAGGGAAGCAGAGACTGAAAGCGATTTTTGGGCTGTTTGGCCCACTTGTCCACTCACCTTTTCCATATATGTCCTTTTGTTGTTTTAGTTTCTTTTCTGTCTGTGTTTTTCTGTTCAGAAAAAGACAGACATGAGACATGGAGACATGGTGTCCTTCAAGCCCCCCCTCCGTCTCACCGGCATGGGGTACGGATAATGCCATCTGACGGGACAGTGTCCGTGGAGGGAATTCTGCTTGCAGTCAGCGTTCGGGTGGGACATGACAATTTGACGTACGTGTCCAGAATGAACCAAGCATGGTTGCCTTCCGGAAGTCGGAAGCGCTCGTTGACCAGCTGATCGCTAGCAGCGACACCTTCGCGCAGGTGCCCCCCCTGTCCGTACCCTCGACGCGGATCACCATCTCGGGTGAACCGGCATTCATTTCAAACAAACTGTTGGAAAATGAACTCAAAAGGTTTGGAAAGTTGGCTAGTGGCTTTAAAACGGTGAGCCTGGGGTGCAAGGATCCCAGGCTAAAACATGTTCAGTCCCTGAGGAGAGAGGTTTTCATGTTTTTGGAGGTGCCGTCACAAACCCTGGAGGTATCATTCAGAGTGAAGCACGGAGATGCCTCCTATAAAGTGTATGCCAGTTCAGGGTAGATGAAATGTTTTGAATGTGGTGATGTGGGACACAAACGGATTGCTCATCTGCACAGAAAGCCAGAATCGGAGGGCGGAACCATGGCGTCGCGGGCTTCCGCAAGACTCTCACTGCGGCGCCAACCGTGGCTGCACCCACAGGTGCCACAAGTACAGCAAACCAGACCTCTTTGCCCATCAATATGGACCCAGTGCAGGCAGGGCACGCACTGCAAACCTCCGTTCTCATCGCGGAGTGGGTTGCAGCTGGAAATACGGCTGCTTCCCCCATGACGATGGCAGGGACAAGTGAGCTCTCGATCTTTTCGTGCGGCACACATGACAAAACTACTTCAGATACAGGCGAGACACAAAGCCAGTTAAGTGAGGACAAAGACATGGAATGTGAGTCAGAGTCAGACACCTTAAGTTAGCGGAAGCATTAAGGTTCAGAATGATCTTTACTCCTTGGAGGACATTAACAATGTTTTAGAAAGTATATAAGAAAGTTGACTCCGACTACTTTAGTGACACTGATAAGTTTGTCAAATTGGCCAGCGCCATTAACAAACTGCAAAATCTGCACCCTTTGGATGAAAGGAAATGGTACTGCCTGCAGGTACAGGCCACACTTTTGAGGAGGGTGAACGACAAAACTGCAAAGAAAAGGAAGGAAAAATCCCATGTCTCACTTGCTCTTTAAAAACGTACAGTTGTATATCATGTCCAGTCTCTTGCCCTGGTGTTTCTCTTACCCCATTCATGAGGAGGCTGGAGGATGATGATGGGCATTTTGTGTTCTGTAAACAACCATGGAGAGTTGATGTTCTAAATGAAGTTGATCCCTTGCCACTGAGCTTTACAGAGTATCTTTGCGTGTTCTTGTTGAATGTATTCCTGTCAAATCACAACTTTTAATTAAAGGGAATTTTTAAACTAAAAACTCTTCTTCTTATTATTATTACTTTATTGTCATTATTATTATTGTTGTTTGTTTTTGTTGTCAATAATAATAATAATGATGGCGCAAAGCATGTTCAGAAGCAGAGAAAAAGGAAAGCAGAGAGTCAGAGGCTGAGAGTAGGGTTATTGGATATTGGGATGATGACAGGAAAAACTGGATAGTTGGTTTTGCATGATACAGAGAAAGACGGTGGATATATTATGTTTCCGGTAGAGCAGGTGGAAAGGTGGCAGGCTTACAAGGAGCAGGATTTAATATGTACTTTTAGGCTATTGATAGAAAGAGAAATGGAATAGGAGTTATCTTGAATGAGGAGTTTTTTCAGAACATTTTAGAGTTGAAAAGAATGTAAGATAGACTGATGGGTCTGAAACTAGATATTTAAGGTGTGATGGTCAATGTTATGAGTGGCTATGCCCCAAAGTGGGATGTGAGTAAGAGGAGAAATAAAAATTCCTGGAGAGAGTTAGATGCGGTAATGCAAAATTTCCCAAGTGGTTAGACTTCAATGGACATGCAGGTCCAGACAACAGAGGTGGTGAAGTGATTGCCAGCTTATGTTTTCAGTAGTAATGCAGAGGGACAGATGGTTGTAGACTTTGCAAAAATGATGGAAGCGGCTGTAGTGAATACATTTTTTTTTTTTTTTCAGAAGAGGCAGGGACATAGGGTTACTTATTAGATTAGAGGTAGGTAGACATTGGTTGACTACTTCTTGTGAAGAAAATGTAACCTGAAGGAAATTAGCTCCAATCTGCCATTTCTACAGGACCTGTATGCCTCCAGGACACTCAGGTGTGCAAGAAATATCATGGCTGACCCCTCTCCTCCTGGATACAGACTGCTTGAAGCACTCCCTTCTGGCAGGAGGCTGTGATCTGTGAGAACCAAAACCTCTTGCCACAAAAATGATTTCTTCCCACCTGTTGCCTGCCTAATCAATAAGACCAGGGACCTCCAGTGACACTCTCTCGACCCTGTCTTAACTGCACAACTTTTGCAGTACTTTGCACCATTTGCTCATTTGCATCACCAATTACACTTGTCCTGATATCACTTTTTTTATTAAATAATTATTCCGTGTTGCCCCCTAAGCACCGACAAAAATTAAGACTTTCTGTTATTGATTCTGAAAGCGTAAGTGGAATGGAAGGGGGCTGACTCTGCATGTCAATGGGTTGTGGTGTAACTCAAGTTAAACCACACTTAAGGGACAACACTGAAGCAAGGACTTTGAACTCTTAGCTCAATGTAGGATGCGGTACCATCTACGGAGGAAATTTCCTCATGCAATTGTTGTAGTTGTGTATATCTCCCCCTCTGCTAATGGTGAGGAGGCCTGTGTTGGCCTGAACTCAACCCTGAGCAGGCAGCAGACAGAGCACCAACATGCCCTCTTCCTTTTGTCTGGGGATAAATCCATCCAGTCCATCAACTGCCACACCACAGAGCATAAAATTCTGGACCTTTTTTATGCCAACACCAAAGTAGCATTGAACTCAACATTCAAGTCCTCCTCAGGGAGATCAGACCACAACTTGGATCATCTCAGGTCTGTCTACATACCCCCCATACGCAGTTGTGAAGAACATAGTGTGAAGATGGTCAGGTTATGGTTTCGCAACAACTGTACGGGAGGAACACTGTGATCCTCAAAGGGAGGACTTGGATAACATCACCGACACCATGACTGATTACATCAACTTCTGAATGGAAAATACTGTACCCAAGAGGACTGTACGTTGCTTCTCTACCAACAAACCCTGGGTTAACCCTAACATGTAGGCCCTCTTTAACGGGAAGAAGAGGGTCTTTATGTCAGGAAACATGGACAAACTGGAAGTGGTGTAGAGGAAGCTTAGGTGGAGGATCAGACAGGGAAAGAAAAACAATTGCAGGAAGATGGAGGACCAGCTGCAGCAGAACGATGTCAGGGGAGTCTTGAGAGGCCTAAAGTCCATCTTGGGCTTTAAAGTGCCAGACTCTGTCACCCCAATGAACAATGCCCCACTCTCCACATCTCCACCTTCAGCTCAATCCCCATTCATGTCCCCCCAACTTTCACACCCCCATGCACCCTGCTCCCAAGTCAAAGAGTGTCCCTCAGTATATACCAGGTGAGAAAAGAGCTTAGGAAGATCAAGGCTAGAAAGTCTGTGGGTCCCGATGGCATCAGCCCTATGCTCCTTAAGTCCTGTGCAGATGAGCTCTGTAGGAATGTGGTGCATGTCTTCAGCCTGAGCCTGAAGCAAGGACAGGGTTTCACAACTGTGGAAAACATAATTTGTGGTGCCAGTGCCAAAGATGCTGCAACGCAGGGATCAAGTTTGTTTCTTCTCTGCCTGCTGCTTCTCCAATCACAACCACTTCTCCCCTCCTTCAAGGTTTGGTAAAAAATGCAGGATGGAAAATAATATCACCTGAACATTTCCCCTTCATTCATCTGCCTCTCCTTTATGTCTAATGTTTCCTTCCTTCGTCTTCCCACTTCCTTCTTTACTTATGAACTCCTTATGTGCATCATTTCTTTTTTACTGCCATCACGTCCTCAGCTTTCTGAATTACTAGGATGTGCTGCCACTTCATAGTAATCCAGTGAGCTGATTAGAGCTGATTGGGTTTAGAAATATAAGCAAGGGATCTGACTGACAGAGTCAGTGAGTCAGTGATAAATAGTTGAATATAATTACTGCCTAAGTATAAGATCCACTTTTTATTTCTTGATGAAGAGTTTGATATATTATTTCGACAATGTAAAGTAACATGTAAAACAAATCTGATATGCAGCTTATTCAATGTATCCTTCTCTTACTTCTTTTTGTTTCTTAGCTCTTTGATGAAAAGTGTTATTATCATTATTATTATTATAATTAGTATTCTTATTAAGATAATAATTAATGCAATATGCTTGTTACATTCGCATACCCTTGTGTACTGCCTCAAGTACAGACTTTGACCAAACTCAATTCTGGAGTCAACCACCAAATGGAGAACAAAAGGGGTTGAATCCTTTGTTCCAAGGATCGGCCCCCATGCTGTAATAAGCCAATTCTCACCTTCCCACTATCTCCGGTACACATTTGGAGCCGACTGGTGACACGGGAATCTGCCTCCTACAGAGGGGGCTGGTCCCAGCCCCCTCACCCATTGTAACACCGAGTTACACACTGTGACGTCAACAACCAGCAAGTGAAATGCCGCTCTAGCAGCCACTCTCCAGTGCACAAGAGGTGGCTGTATATAGATGCAAAGACAATTATTTTCCCGCCGATCCGGACCGTGATTCCAAGTTCGATGTCACGACCCTACAACCGGACCTGCAGACTGCACCTGAAGAACGGTGCCTTGGGCAATCACTGCATTCCTATGCCATCGCTATTGCTACCTTGTTAACTTAGCATCATTGCTGCTCGTCTAATTTTCTCTCTGCTTACCTTTATTTTCCCAAACAAGAACGCACCTCCTCATATTTTTACATTGGACATGATCCATTGGCATTCCATTCATTCTTTTGTGCCCTCTGTCAAAGTGGCTGCATCAGGTGGCAGCCTTTGGACTACAATCTCCGCCTTTTGGGAGTTGTGCATTCAGACCGCCATAATCTAAAATATCATTATTGTTAAATATTTACATTTTTAGATAAATACTTTCTTCTCGAGACTGTGCTCCACTCATTAGTTTTTATTTTCAGCTTTCCTGGTGGTGCCCCTGACAAAGGTTAATATCATCATTGAGTTTCTGATATTCCAAGAAATTTGATTAATAACTGATGATCATGATTGATAATTGTTATTTTTTTACAAATAACTAATTCTAGCTCCAGTCACTGCACCACAAATGGTGCCCCATGTGAGGCTGGAGTAAAACAATGCACAACACCTTGCCACAGTCAAGCAATAAGATCTCGGTTTTCATCCAGCTGTCAAGCCGACAAAGCTGAAATGAATTGAAAATAACTATCAATTAATACAAATTTTAATGGTATTCTGATATAAATAGGGCGAAACAGTGTCCCATAGAAGTGGAATTGGTTAGATTGCTGACAAGATTTCGCAATAACACCCATCACTTACTAGAAACAATCATGAGGGTGACGAAGTGTAAAATGAGGTTAGTTGTTTGCACTGATAAGTTGAATTTCCACTTGAGGATCAATAAAGTATTCATACATGCATTCATTCATTCGAGCACGGAGCACTGGAGCACCTCTGACCTCAGAGCTGCAGGTGAGAACCAATGACCAGTTGGGTAAGCTGTTGGGCTAGGCTCACCCTCTCATTCTGAAGAAGAGAGGGAGAATTGACATCCCCTTGTTGGTGAAGTGCTGGGCCTCAAGTTACTGGGACAATCATATGGGCAATGAAAAAGTAATGAAGTTGCCTTGGCCCTACTGAACCTCTCCCAGAAACGTCTCCTAGAAATCTTGATACTTGGCAACAAGATTGGTCAAGTCAGGACAGGAACTGAGATGTGTAGTCCGCTGCGTAATTAAGGCATCTTTAGGGCAGACCTGGTGGCAGGAGTTGCTCTGACTGAGAATGGCCCCTGTGGCCCAGTCGATATGGGGGCTGTATCAATACAGTCAGCGGTAGTGGCTTTTTTAACTAGTGAATACTACTATACCTTGTTATGATTACTGACATAATAATGCATGTGATATGTGTCTTACAGCTACATAAACTCACTACAATCAAGCAATATATTTCGGTTTTCATCTATCTATCAAACTTACTCAGATGGATTCTCTAAATGAATGAAGTATGTTGAGAATTACATATAATGAGAATAGCTATTGATTAATAAACGCTTTAATGGCATTCTGATATAAAACCTTCTTCTTTTCCTTTCAGCTTTTCCCTTTCAGGGGTCGCCACAGCGAATCAACCTTCTCCATCTAACCCTATTCTCTGTATCCTCCTCTCTCACGCCAACTACCTTCATATCTTCTTTCACTTCTTCTTCTTCTTCTTCTTTCCTTTCGGCTTTTCGCTTTTCAGGGGTCGCCACAGTGAATCAACCTCCTCCATCTAACCCTATTCTCTGTATCCTCCTCTCTCACACCAACGACCTTCATATCTTCTCTCACTACATCCATAAATCTTCTCTTCGGTCTTCCTATAGACCTCCTGCCTGGCATCTCCAATTCCAGCATCCGTCTACCAATATAGTCCCTATCCCTCCTCTGTACATGGCCGAACCATATCAGTCTTCTCTGACCTTCTCTCCAAAACATCTAACATGAGCTGTCCCCGTGATGGACTAATTTCCGATCCTATCCATCCTGGGCACTCCTAAAGAGAACCTCAACATCTTCATTTCTGCTACCTCCAAATCTGCCTCCTGTCTTTTGTTCATTGCCACTGTCTCCAAACCATACAGCATCGCTGGTCCCACCATTGTTTTGTAAACCTTTCATTTCATTCTAGATTAAATTCTTCACAAAGAAGAAATCACAAAGAACCCCTGAAACTTTTCTCCACCCATTCCAACCTGCTTGAACCCGTTTCTTAACCTCTTTTCCACACTCTCCGTTGCTCTAGACTGTTGACCCTTAGTACCTGAAATCCTCCAACTTCTTGATCTCCACTCCCTGCAGCCTCACCCTTCCACCTGGTTCCTCTCATTCATACACATATATTCTGTCTTGCTGCGACTAACCTTCATTCCGCTCCTTTCCAGAGCATACCAACATTGAGCATCACACCTTCAATTTCTAGTTTCAGGCTCATAAGTCTATCTGACATTCTTTTCACCTCCTGAACATTCCCAACAAACTCCTCTTTCAAGATAACTCCTACTCAGTTTCACTTCCTGTCATTACCATGACAGTACAACTTTAAACCTGCCCCCAGGCTTCTAGCCTTACTACCACCTGGTCTCCTGGACACATAGTATATCCACCTTCCTTCTCTGCATCATGTCAACCAACTCTCTACTTTTTCCCGTCATCGTCCCAACATTCAAAGTCCCTACTCTCAGTTCCAGACTCTTGCCTTTCCTCTTCTCTCTCTGCTTCCATACACGCCTTCCTCCTCTCCTTCTTCGACCCACAGTGGCCAAATTTCCATTGGTAACCTGTAGGTTATCGGCACCAACGGCGGTCGTTGTTAACCTGGGCCTCGACCGATCCGGTATGAAATTTTTAGATTTGATTCGCATATTTGGTTTTGGCAAAAGCTTTACGCCGGATGCCCTTCCTGAAGCAACCCTCTCCATTTATCCGGGCTTGGGACCAGCTCAGGGAGACACTGGGCTGTCCCCCCCCCCGAGTGTGGCTCCAGGAGACACTGGTCTGTGCTGCCCTGAGGCTGCATTAAAAACCCCTAGGTGCAAAATTCCATACGGGTCCTAGAAAGTACAAAAGAACACAAGAAAGCACACAAAAGTTCAGAAAAAAAACACAGTAAGGAAATTAAAGGATAGAGCTGTTGCAACTTGTAGACACCCAGGCGCCATCTTCTTGTGATTAACCATTTGAAGTCCACAGGTAACTGCCAGGTGGTGTTCTTCTTCCGAATTACACAACTGCTGGGGCCAAATCTTTTACGATATTTAAAATTTGTTCTGTGTGACATTTATGACAATTACAGTCTGTAATAATGCAGGTCCTACATGATTTTAGACCATAAATACAACACTTCACTCAGCCTAGCAGCAGTCATATCAAAATGCAGTGCAGCTTTTGAAGCGTGATGTGTGGGAAATGTTGTCAGGGAGCATTGACAAGATACAAAGCCTAAAACATTTCGTCTTTATCTATAAAACATAAAATTGACAACAACAATAATTGGTTCAAACTGGATTGACATATAATTATTTATCTTATTGTCCACTTCAAATGCAAAATGTGTTTAATTTGCCATGAGTGTGGTTGGGTACTTAAAGTTTAGTTTAGTACAGGGTAGAACAGAAACCATGAAAATACAGAATAGAATCAGTACCATGAGAACACGCATCAGAGCCTTCAAAATAATTTGCCACCAGGTGCCTGGTAAAAACCAGGCAGACCAAGGGTTGTTTTCATGTTGGTCGCTCTCCATAGCTTTTCCAAGGTCAGTTAGATTAGAGATGGCATCCTTCATCTTAGTATTCACATTGGCTGGGATGTAAGTACGACATGTACCATTTACCATGGCACAAACAACTCCTGCTTTGCAGTAATGAGATCGAGAACCCTGTGATTTTGTAGAACCATCAGATGTAGTGCATCTAGTTTTTCATTGTTTGCTTCCTCATAATTTGGCCAAAATATTGACGAAACTCTTGAACCTGTAGTCAACCATTTCTATCATTAACATTGTTTTGGCTACACCCAGCTGCGGAAAAAGAGAGAGTACAACCTTGTCACTTATGGGTCGATGTTTGAACTCTGGGAGGACATTGCTTCCCCAAATAGAGTCATGTGGTTGGAACGTCAGTATCTCTCTCTTCCTTCGTGTGCTTCGTTTACTACAGTTTTGAGTGTCACAAGGAAAGATAAAAATAGGAGCACATACACCCGTCCAGTTTCAGGGTAAGAAAGGATATGCTTTGTTTCCACACAACCGCAATCCCCCTTCCACGAAATGAGATCTGCTTGATGGTGCTGAGATATTTACAGTTGCCCCTTCACTGTCTGCGTAGTTACTATTCCCTTCAAAATCTGTAATGGAGATTTCTCCCAAACATTTACCACATTGGTTATACAGGTGAGTGGCATTACCTTGGTTGTAACACTGGAATGTATGGTTTCCTGTTTTGTTTACCAGGACTGTCTGAGGTAGTGGGTTACTCCTAGTTGTCACATTGAATTTCACCCAAAACATCATATCAAATGTCCCATTCTTCAAACCTGGAGTACAGGGGTCTGTGTTGTTGATCTTTATACTGGCGTGTTGGTAACCAACACTGGACATGGAGGTGAAACACTTTGATTGTGATATATTCATTATCTTGACATTTAATCTAATTTGGGAAGAAGGCACAGGCATTTTAGAACATACATAACAATCACTTCTGTTATTTGCATGTGCCACCAATTTGGCATATTGATACCACATGTTGGAATTAAATGGACGGTGGGGGTTATGTGCCATCCATGGATCAGGCCTGTGCAATCGTGCCCACCGACTCTCTCTCCAGAGGTCCTGGTCACTGGAAGAGAGTGACAGAGTGATTGTGATGGCTGTTATGCCACAGGTAGCTCCTCCCAGTACCCTCAGGTAGGTGGTGGTTGGCGGGGTCCCCTCTTTTCGTGGGTGTGTCCCGTATACCGGCTCTGGATCCATTCCTCAGGTTCCTGAAAGCTTCCTAAAAGAGTAGGGATCGTTGATTTTCTTCAATGACGTTGAGAGGTTCACACCACTAGAAGGTGAGACCCCTTTGTAGTCCAAATTTCCCCATGACTCAGGTGAATCGTTCAGGATATGTTGTACTTTTCAGTGAGAGATATGGACCCAGGTTGTCAGCGATTTTCACAACCATTGGTGTGGACAGGAGCACTTGGAATGGACCCACCCACCGAGGACAGGACTTCTGTTTTATTTCTTTTATGAACACCCAATCACCAGGCTTCACCTGTGGCACCTGTGGGAGAGAGGAAGGTGGAGGCAGTAAATTGGGTTCTGTCACAGGTTTTGATTCTAAAATTTTCCTCATGTAATCTGCCAATGTGTTCTCTTCTTCTGATCGATCAATGTCTGTTTTTAAAGTAAGCTGTCTGAATGGTCTGCCATTTACTATGTCAAATCGAGTTAAACACGTTCCGGTTGCCATTATTCTTATATAAAGTTTAACTGATCTAGGCACTCTGGCCAAGGTTGGCCTGTTCCTTTCATGCGCTTTTTAAGGCGACTTTTAACGGTCCATTTGTCCTTTCCACCAATCCAGCACTTTGTGGATGGTACACGCTTAATACTAACTGCTTCTTGAAGTTCTTCTATACCACTCCTACTAAGATCTAAGGAGTATTGTTCTCCAGGGGCGGTGGCCAGCTTGGTCATGGCGGTGGCCCAGGCTGGGGCTACAGTGGACAGCTCCCCCAACCGCGTCGTGATGATAATGAAGAAAGAGATGTTAGCTGGGAATGTGGAAAAAAAGGGACATTGGGATAGAGATTGCCCACAGCTAAGGAACCAAGACCAGAATAGACGAGGCCCTAAGAGAAGGCCATCAGCTCCTCCCTATGAGGAAGATTGAAATTTGGAACCCGTGGAAGCCAAGGGGAAACCAACAAGAAGCACCAAATGGGGGAGGGGATGACTACATTGATGTATGTGGAGCCTGGGAGTTACTAAATGCACTAAAAATAAAACCATGGATAACAATTAATATTAATGGAAAACCATTTGATTTCCTCTGTGATTCAGGGGCGTGTAAAACTGTAATGAAAGACCCGATCCCACATGTACAGTTATAAAATAGAACCATTTAGGTTCAATCAGCGAATGGGGCAGAAGTTAAAAAGAGACTAACAAAACCAATGCATTTCAAAGACCCGCAGACTGACACTGTGGCCAGAACCACTGACGTCCCGGACCCAGAGTGTTCAGTAAATTTACTGGGACAAGACCTACTGTCAGCTCTGGGCATTGGAGCGATCCCTATAGGGGATGGACTGAAAGCAGTGCACGTAGACCCAATTTCAGGGGGCATTTTCAACAAAGACCAACTAGTTTTCTATTCACTGGACCTAGAAAACAATATATTTGCAGATATTTCAGAAGTTTTAATGACCATGGCAGAGAAAACGTTAGAGTGCGACCATGATGAAATGCAAAATCTTCACATCACAATGAAAATAACTGCACACCCAGACACAGATTACAGACACAAACAGTTTGGATTAGGATGTGTATCAGTAAAAATACCATATCTGTACACTGACAGACGACAGGTGGCCGCAACTAGCGTTACCCTACCCTCAGAAGTGCAGTCACGATGTCACTCTATCACTATAGGAGATGAGCCACACATCTCGCTTTGTAAATCAAAGAACAGAGAATGGAGTGACATTGGTCCTGTGATAAGACATGCAGAACAACAGAGTGACTGGAGCCAAGGCTTAAAGGATCTGGACTGGGAATACAGCCAGAAGAGTCGGTTATGGAGAAAACGTTACCTGACAGTCTCTGGACCAAAGGACCCATGGACGTGGGGCTCATTACCTCCATAGCACCAGTAGTCATTCAACCAAAATCTGAATGGCGACCAAGAGTCAGCCAGTACCCTTTAAAAGAAGATGCCCAGGAAGGGATTAAATCAGTTCTTCAAGACTTACTAACAGCAGGAATTATACTGGAATGTAATGATTCACCGTGTAACACACCTATATTCCCAGTGAAAAAAGCAAATGGAGTTGATTGGCGAATGATCCAAGAACTGAGACGACTAAATGAGCCGTGCAAACATGAGCTCCAAATGTCCCCGATCCACTTACAATGATAAATTCAATAAACCCTAAAGGAAAGGTGTTTACGGTCACTGATTTAAGTAACGCTTTCTGCTTGGTTCCTGTCCACCCTGACTCACAGTATTGGTTCGCATTTACAAATGATAAAAAACAATACACCTAGACAAGACTCCCCCAGGGATTTGCTGACAGCCCTACGTTGTTCATGCAAGCTATTAACAGTTGTCTATCTACTTTCACACCCCCCTGAGGGAGGTCAAATTCTCACTTATGTAGACGATATTTTGTTGATCTCGGAAACAGCTGTGCAGTGCAAACAAGATGCACTCGCATTATTGAAACATCTATATAAAACAGGAAATAAAGTGAAGAAAGAAAAACTGCAGTGGGTAAAAAAGGAATTGGAGTATCTCGGACATACACTGACAGGCGAAGGAAGATGGGTACAAAGTAGCCGAAAAGGAGCCATTAAAAATGCACCTAAAACTCAAACAAAGAAACCAATGTTGGCATTTCTCGGATTGTGTAACTATTGCCGAGCATGGGTATCATCATATGCAGTAAAAACACAACCACTGCTGGATCTCATTTACACTACACCCATGGGTATGTCAGATAAAGTGGAATGGACGTCCGAGGCTGACGAAGCTTTTGACAGGTTAAAACAAGATCTTATCTCTTCCACTGTTTTATCATTACCAGATTGCGGTAAACCGTTCAAACACACTGTTGATTGCAAAGGGGGATTCATGACGTCAGTCTTGACGCAAATCCATGGGGGAAGAAACAAACCTATAGCGTTCTATTCAAAAAGGTTAGACCCTGTCTCATGTGCACTTCCACCATGCGTACAAGCAGTCTGTGCAGCAACCATGGCTGTGCAGGCATAAGCTGATGTGATGTTCTGTTTCATCCGCTGACACTGAAAGTCCCACATGTAGTTGATGTTCTGCTTTTACAAGCAAAAATGAACTTCCTCTCACCAGCCCATCACTTACCATATACAGCATTATCATTATCACAACCACATGTGAATATAGTTCGCTGCACCACGTTGAATCCGTCCACTTTCTTCCCGTTGGAAGATGATGGAGAACCACACAGTTGCATACAAGAAACAGAATAGTTACATTTGCCGTGCACCGGCCTAAAAGATACCCCCCTACAAATAGGAGAGTCATGGTTCGTGGACGCTTCCTGTTTCAAGGATCCAGATGGCAAAACAAAAAACGGGTACGCAGTAGTAACAAAAAACATCAAAATCATAGAGGCAAAACAAATTGCACACCCATCAGCACAAGCTGCAGAACTAATTGCATTAACACAAGCATGCACATTGACAAAAGGGAAAATTGTCTCCATCTATACAGACAGCCAGTACACGTTTTCAACCAGATTTTTCTTCGGTAAACAATTGGAAAGGTGAGGCATGGTGACATTAACAGGGAAATCTGTAACCCATGCAAAACTCTTAAGATAGTTATTACAAGCAGTGCTACTTCCTACACAACTAGCAATATGTTAATGCACATAGCACATACCAAAGGTACAGATGACGTTTAGCAGCCGCAGGAACTTTCGGGTCATCAGAGATTTACACTCTCGAAACAAACCTAAAACTCATAGACCATGATGTATTTGTAAAAATGCAAGCAGCCACTCCCAGAATAGAAAAAGAATTGTGGTCAACAAAAGGAGCCACACAAGACGGAGACAAGTTTTTTCAGCAAAACGGAAAAGCAGTCCTCCCACATAGTCTTTTCAAAGCAGCTGGAATATTGAGCCATGTGCCTTGCCATGTCTCAACAGGGGGGATGGTAACACTTGTAAATAGACATTTATTACCTATGGAATTAATCTGGGTGTGCATGTGTCAGAGAACCTCTCCTGGACCACGAACAGTGCGACACTGGCCTAGAAAGCACACCAGCATTTCTACTTCCTCTACAAGCTGAGGAGAGCCAGAACCCCAGCCCCCATCATGACCACCTTCTTCAGTGGCACCTGACCAGCTGCATCACAGCATGGTATGGCACCTGCACTCCATCCTGCCGCAAGAGCCTCCAGCGCATAGTGAGAGCGGCTGAGACGATTGATGGTGCCCCTCTCCTCTCCCTTCAGGACATCTACAACACCTGCCTCACCTGCAAGGCCCTCCATATTGCAGGTCATCCCTCAGTCTGCTGCCATCAAGGAGTCAAGGAGACTGTGGAGTCTCTTGGCCAGGACGAGCAGACTTAAGGACAGCCTCATCCACCAAGCTTATCAGGAAGCTCAACTCCCTCCTTGCTCTGCCCCCTCCACCCCCCCCCCCCCCCCCCCCCCCACCCCCCCCCGCCCTTCCCGC
>CAAKHD010006980.1:15873-57022 GCA_901007705.1 Fistularia tabacaria | reverse complement strand
AGTATATACAGAGTAAGAGGTTAGCAAATAAAAAGTGGAACACTCAGGGGACTAAAGAGAACAGACAGGAGTACATGGAGGTGCAACACAAAGTAAAAGTAGAGGTGGCAAAGGCCAAACAAGGGGCATATGATGACTTGTATGCTAAGTTGGACTATAAAGAGGCAAAGAATGATTTATACAGATTGGCAAACTAGAGTGATAGAGATAGAAAGATGTGCAGCAGGTCTGGGTGATTTTGACAGGTGCTGAAGGAGTCATTGGAAGATGGAAAGAGTACTTTGAAGAGCTGATAAATGAGGAAAATGAAAGAGAGGGAAAGATAGAGGTGACTTGTAGACCACAAAGTAGCAGAGATTAGTACAAGTGAAGTGAGGAAGGCATTGAAGGAGGAAAGGCCGTTGGTCCTGATGATATATCTGTGGAGGTATGGAAGTGTCTGGGAGAGGCAGCGGTAGAGTTTCTGGCTAGATCATTTAACAGGATCTGAGAGAGTGTGAAGATACCGGAGGAATGGAGAAGAAGTGTGATGGTGCCCATTTTTAAGAATGAGGGAGATGTGCAGAATTGCAGTAACTATAGAGGTATAAAGTTGATGAGCCATGCAATGAAGTTATGGGAAAGAGTAGTGGAAACTAGACTGACAGTAGAAGTTGGCATTTGTGAGCAGCAGTATAGCTTCATGCCTAGAAAGAGTACGACAGATGCAGTATTTGCTTTGAGAATGCTTGTGAAGAAGTACAGAGGAGACAAGAATGCAAAGGAAGCTGCATTGCACTTTTGTAGACCTAGAAAAAGCATACAATAGGGTGCTAAGAGATGAACTCTGGTATTGTATGAGGAGGTCTGGAGTGGCAGAGAAGTAAGTTAGACTGGTGCAGGAAATGCATGCAAGATGTGAGACAGTGGTGAGGTGTGCTGCAGGTGTGACAGAGAAGTTCAATGTGGAGGTGGCACATCAGTTATCAGCTCCTTGCCCCATCCTGTTTGCAGTGGTGATGGACAGGCTGACAGATGGCGTTAGACAGGAATCTCCATGGACCATGATGTTTGCAGATGTGATTGTGATCTGTAGTGAGAGCAGGGAGCAGGTGGAGGAAAATCTAGAGAGGTGAAGGTATGCTCTGGAAAGGAGGGAAATGAAGGTTAATTGCAGCAAGACAGAGTATTTGTGTGTGAATGAGAGGGACCTAAGTGGAAAAACGAGGTTACAGGGAGTGGAAATAAAGAAGGTGGAGGATTTGAAGTACTTAGGGTCAACAGTCCACAACAAGGGAAAAGAGTTAAAAAAAATGTGTTCAAGCAGGTTGGAATGGGTGGAGAAAAGTTTCAGGGTTACAATGTGATAGAAGAATATCAGCCAGAATGAAAGGAAAGGTGTACAAGACAGTTGTGAGGCCAGCAATGTTGTATTGTTTGGAGACCGTGGTATTGAAAAAAAGACAGGAATCAGAACTGGAGGTAGCAGAGATGAAGAAGTTGATGTTTTCTTTGGAAATGACAAGGCTGGATAGGATCAGGAATGAATCTAACAGAGGGACAGCATGTGTTAGAGGTTTTGTAGATAAGGCCAGAGAAGCCAGACTGAGATGGTTCGGTCATTTACAAAGGAAGGACAGTGAATATATTGGTAGAAGGATGCTGGGTCTGGAGTTGCCAGGCAGGAGGTTTAGAGTAAGAACAAAGAAGATTTATGGACATACTGCAAGAGGATATGAAGTTAGTTTGTGTGAGAGAAGAGGATACATAGAATAGGGTTAGATGGGGGAGGTTGATTTGCTGTGGCAACCCCTGAAGAGAAAAGCCAAAAGGGAAAGAAGAAGATATGTTGAATATCAAAACACACAGCCATCTTTTGACCCTTTTTTGTTTGATTTCTGGCATCAGCTAGATTTGCAGTACAGGCAATCCACAAGTCCTTATTCATTTATCCACATCCAGTAATTCTCACCTTATCGTCACTTTATTTTTAACTATAAAGTAAGAAATTTTTGTTTGGTTTTTGGACAATGTCATAAATCTTTAAATTGGGTAATGTAGCAATTGGACAGCAGAACCTCACCCCATGTACATTAACCCACTGAGGTGTGTGGAAATGGGTCAGCCCTTTTTCAAGGGTGCAGAGCAATTTGCACAAAGCTATTATCTGTTTTGCCAGAATGGCCTGTCGGACTTAGGCCCGCTGCAGGGTCCAACATGGCTGATATGAAGTGACACTTATAGAGCTCCTGACGATAACTGCCACATACAGAGGCAGAAATTAAGGCTGGAAAAAGTAAATGGAATGTAACAGGAAGCAGTGAGTGTGAGAGCGAATGAGCAGCAAGAAGGATGAGGGGAAGGTAATTAACGTAAGGAGGAATGTGGAAACTGAAGAAAAAGAGTGATTATTTACGATCTATTTGGAATTGTACAATAAGAGGCAACAGGATAGGACTACATGTTCTGTGCTCTGGACATTTGCAGTAATCATGTCTAAACTGTTGCATTGATAAAGTATGTTGCCTCCGAACCAAAAAGGAAAATAACAGTGTTTATTGCAGTATAAAGTCACCTGATGATGTGTTGCTATTTATATTTCAGTTTTAAATGCTGAATTCCCCGGCAAACTAGGTGACAATTGTTTCTCCATGGCTGAATATTGCAGTTCTCCTAAGCAATGCATATTTACCGAATACAGGCTTCCAACTCTCCTGCATCATCACATACAACTAGACACTCTGCTGATCCACTAGCTGAGTCATGCTAGCACTGTGAGTATCTGTTTGAGAATTTTGTAATCGGCTCAAGATGAGTGGATAGCGTTCTGGGGCAGTGGGCCAGGATCCTCACTGTGGTTTCTCTCAAAACCTTTTTTTTTTTTCCCCCTTTCAAGTCCAGCTTAAACTAAGAGTTCTCTTTGTTTATGCCACAAGTTTATTCTGACTGGGGGAGGAATCTGTTTCCTCCCCATGTGGGTGTTTATTAGACATTTTGTTTTTCATTTTGCACATTTATTTCCCCCAAGCAAATTGTTAAAAGATATGGCTTCTATTGTGACAGATTTATGTCCAACAGCAAGAGAAAATGTGTATAAACAAAAGTACTTGCCCGCTACTCATGGCATGCTGAGTCAGAGGTTGCATGTCTGTACATGTGACGGCTAAATATGTGACTGTGGCCTTGTTGTGGTACTTGCAATTTCAGACAGACAGGGAACTACAGGGGAGTGACGGTCAGGCAGCAGGTTTTGTCACAGGGTTGGATCACTCATTGTTTTAGAAGACTAAGTAGATTTTTAGTCATTTGACTTCAATACTTTCCACTTTTAGTGCAAAAAAGTGAGATTGATCTGTATTGCATCACAAGTGATAGAACCAAACAGTAGACGTGTGTACATTGTTGCTCTCCGTAAAAGCATCATACTATAATCAATGCTCTGTCTGCTTTTAACCAGATGCTCTCTCAATGGTGCCCTCCTCTTGCAACAGTTACTAATCTCAGCACATGGTAGAAGTGGTGTGTGTAGGCAAGATATGCTGTGTGTCTTATCTGTTTCTTTTCCTCACCAGTTAAGATCCAATAGTTGGTTTTTGAACTCTCGTGAATGTCAGTGTAGTCAAATTTAAGAAGGCATTTATTTCCCCAAATTATACAAAGCCTTCTTTTGGAAAGCAGACTTACACCATTTCAACTATACTATACTATGCTAGGCCTTAAAATGGTTTGAAAAGGATATTGACATATGGTGAGGTAGTTGTACCCAGCTTGTAGACTGTACGTGGTGCAAAGGTTTTCAGACAAAGGAGGCTATTTTCCATGACATAGAGGTTGACCTGTTCTCACTTGTCTCCACAATCTTCTCAATCTGTGATAAATGGGTTAAAGTTCACACATTTCTCTTTTAAAGAGGGTTAAAGTTCCCTTGTCCTCCCAGTTTGCTTGCTCAGCAATCTTTGTTCTTTCTTCTTACTAGCAGACATAAGCTGCAGACTACATCTGCTTTATTCCCCTGCTATGGGCCAACTTTAAAAAATAAAACTCCCTCGATAAGCATTTGCCGACATAAAAATCTAACTAATAATATGTAGAGCAGAATATACTTTGTTGTTAAATCTTTTTTTAATGCTAGTAGAGCTGTATTTCTCACTTAAAATGTATCCCCTTACCATTCAAAATAGTATTGAATTTCCTTTTTGCTTAACACTTTTCTATCCTTTATGTTTATAAAGTTGAGTAATATACCATGGCCGAAGCTCTTCAAGTAGTCACAGTTCCTTTCAAATTTCGCCCTTTTAGGATCTAGTGAGGCTTTTTTTTTTTTTTTTTTAAAGGTGCTTTGGAAGAGCCTTTGCTCTTTCATACCTATTGTATGTTTCCTTGTACGTATGTTTACCATTGGCTTAGTTAGATGTTGCAGTTTTGGAGCTACTTTGTAGCAAAGAAAGCATATGTAATTTCAGGTGAAAATATATGAAATGAAGCTATGGTCCCTTAGCACTACCAGTGAATGCACTGACATTGCTCGTTGGCAGAACTGATTTACGGGCCCCATTAGGGATTTATTTATTTATTTATTCATTTTTAACAGCCACCTCTGAGTTCTTTGGAAGATCATATTGTCTGCAATCTGGCGGGCAGAGTCAGTTTGGAGCCACAAGCCATTGATCAGAACAATCTAAATCCCAAACCCAAAGTATTATGTTGGTCTATTTGTTCCCAGGTCTTAAATTTTGGTGAGTTACCTCTATTTTCTCAATTGCATTATGTATGCATGTACATTTCTACTGATTCCTTTTTTTTATTTGCTGTGATTACTGTACTTATTATGATGTTACTGCAATGTCAAGCCACATGTGCTATGCCATGCCTGCACGCACTCCTTGCTTTGTCTACATTTTGTTTTCTCTGCCAACCAGTAAGTCTTTTGAAACGGCTTGTTTATTTATTTTAATTTTATTTTAAGGCTTGTTATTTATTTATATTTTATTATTTATTTATTTATTTTTCAGTTTTAATTGTACCTATGGCTATTTTGGGCTACTCATTGCAGTTCCAGAAGAAATACAAATCAATACCCCCCTCCCCTCCCCCGCCCCCCCACACATGCATAAATTCCCGTCAATATGGGGTTAATTTCTTATAGCCTAATATCTTATGTCTCCAATTTTTACATGAAAAAAGGAAATGCTGATTTCGTATCGGCAGAGCAAAGAGTTCTTGATGTTGATTTTTTTTTTTTTTTTGCAGCTTGAGGGTAGATTGATCTTAATCTTTACTTGTAATTTCCATTTACGGCTATCTTTAAATCTTGACATTCTCTTGCTTTGCCCAGGAAAAGCCCCACTTGGTGTTCAAAATTTGCTTTGTAAACATATGCATCAAAAGCCCCACCTTATCTTCAAGTGTGGAGCAATGCTGCAAAGAATCTCAGTATCGTTAAATGAACTGACAGTCCCAAACACCAGGACCAAATGGTAAAGCACTGGCATGGGTCCAGAAGGACCTCATGTGACCAGACGGTAATAACTTTACCCTGTGGGTACAGGAGATGGCAGCTGTACTGTAGTGGTCAACCAGTTTATTTTACTTGTAAAACAATGGGCCTCCTTGACTGAGCCAAACTCTTGACAGAAGCCTAGTAAGCCACTGTGTTGTGTACCAGAGGGTGTGATTCATGTTCTTGTTTAGCCAGTCAGCAAACCAGCCAAAGCCTCTTTTAGGATTATTGTCATTGTTAATTGGCTCAAGGCTATTGTTGCTTATGTCACTATTGCTCAGTATGCACACAGTGTTTTACAGTCATGTTTATAGGTCAGATTTCTTTGATTGTTTGTATAAATGAATGAAGTTCTACCTTAATATATTTGCTGTTAACAATTTGGAGCATGCATCAAAAAAGCCCACGTTGAAATGTGCTGTAATTTGGACATATTAATGAATTTTTCAAGAAATATTACATTGACCTTTTTTTTGGGAAGCATGTCAAAACCGTGACCTTGTGGTGGCAGGGTTTGTGAAATTCTTGTAAGTGGAAAAAAATTGTTGGCGAATTGTGTCAATTGGGAACAGTTTGCAAAAGGTCACTGTGGTAATGCTGAAGATTAGGATCAAGTAGGAGGAACTCAGGGCTCTCATTTTTACAACCTCTGGCCCTCTGGTGAATAGATCTAGTTTCACAATTGGTTTGTATTTTTACATGGATGAACACTCCCGATGCTCACCTCAGAATGTATGTGGTTATGCACATGCAAGCAGAATTCAAATCCCATCTACTGCACTGATTAACCAGCGAACTTTCACATTTCTCCCACCAGTAAACAGAGAAGGAAACTTAAGTTTAGGTGGTTCAAACTCAGCAGGTCAAGCACCCATCACCCTGCTCTCCTCTCATTGGCTTTGTCATTCCAGCTGTGATAGTGTCTGAGAACAGAGAGCATTATTCATGTCCTCAGAAGGGGGCAAGTCCTAATTGAAATTCCAGTCTTTTTCACTCGAATGAAGCTGGGCTGCAGACACCCACTGTATTATGCTGCTCCTGTCACCTTGAAAACCCATTTCACATTCCTGTGCACCAGAAGAGACATATTAGAACAATTTTTTGATGTGTAACAGAAATGGATGAATGAAGCAGGACAAATGATTGGGGTGGGGGGGGGGATGAGAACAGCAGCACTACTGTTTTCCAGTTTCTTTAGTTTGATGTGAACCCATCCTACACTGCAGTAACTAAAGGGCTTGACTGTCTGGTTTCTGCTAGCCAGTGTGGTGTGCATGCTAATGATAGGGTGAATGAATCAGTGCCATTCTGTTAAGTGTGCACAAGGAACCCTTTCTAGTGAATTCACTGTATAAGTAGCCTACTGTGTTTGTTTTACGGTTGCAGGGACAGCTGACAATGTTTACAATATCCTCAGATTATACACGTTCTTTGTGCATCCTCAAGTGGCTTTGTGTGTTTTACATTTGCAACAAAGTACATACAGTATATCAATGAAAGTTCTCGGTCACCTGGGTATTCCTACTCATATAATCATGTCTTGTCGTAGTTTCCTGAGTACATTTCGTATATCTGCTTGGTTCTTCTGCAGTGCTAAACTGTTCTCGGATGAGAGGGGAAACATCTCTAAGAAAATTAACAAGTCTAGTTGCTATGACAATATAATGCAATGAGATTAAAGTGCATATTTCACAATGTACGAGGTGTTATTAGTAATGCTATGGATAATTGGTACAGAAAGATAAGGGATTTTTTGGTAATATTCCTGGAATTACCTGTTAGTAAATAATAGTTGTTTTCGAGCTGTGCACTTTGAACCTCTGTATACACTGAAAAAAGCCTTGCCAAATCCACTACCTTCTTCTTCTTTGTTACCTTGTTACACTTCTTTTCCCCTCTGCCAGGGATTGAGCTATGCCTGCCATCATGGCGGTTTGCTGTGGCCATGGTGGCAAGTTTTGTGACCCTGTGTGGTGAGCTGCTGCTTCCAGGTGTGGCCTATCTGTGTCATAACTGGCAGGTACTCCAGATTGCCATCGTCTGTCCCCTGCTGCTTATGCTGTCATACTATTGGTAAGAAATTAGTTTATGCATCCGATATACTTTTGTCTGCTGTTTTTTGAAAGACTTACAAAGTTCAAATTGTATTTTAAATGTGACAGCTGTAGTGTTGTTTTTTTTTCAGTGAAATCGTTAGCTGAAGTAAATGTAATCGCTTTTTGTTAACGGAGTACTGATGACCCCTGTGGTGTCTTTAGTAGCTTGTTGTTTGTCGAACATGAACCAATATATACTTGTGTGTTCACCAATGTAACAGCACTGTTGCTGAGAACAAGTCAGAAAAAAAAATGTAGCCAAAAAGATTGTATTTTTGGACAGTTGTTGAAATTCCCCCAATGTTTTCCTGAATAGCAAAGGGGGCGTTAGAAAAAGTAAAAATAATATTAAAGAACTGTTCTTATCAAATATAAATATGAAGTAATATATCTCAATACACCTGAGGTACATTACTTACAATGAAGCAATGCATCTCCTGCTTAACTTATAATCTTGGAACCTCAAGACAGGACTATATTGCAGAGAAAGGGATATAACTTTTTCTAGCTAATAAGAGAGAAAATAAATTCTCTTTTTTGACCTGCTCCTGTCCAAGTCAAGTAAAAATTCCTAAATGACTAAGCATAGCACATTGGGTGGTGATGAGAGAAACCTATCCACAACATGACAAAATGCAAAGATTGTTGCAACAGCAGAAAAAATAGCAACGGACAATCAACGACCTCTGGTGTAATCTTTTCTGAAACAGTACTCATAAATTCTGTGTTTTTCTATGTGCACTGGTTCAGTGTTTGTTGAATTATGTTAGATTGGTTGACATTTTGCATGCCAAAGTGCATTTAATTCAAATACATACCATTATTAACGACACATTAATTAAATGCTTTGAATTGATCCCAGTAACTGTTAACTCAGTCTTTAAATGACATATTTACCTTGCTATGACCTTTTTTTTGTGTTGTCTTTTGTCTAACTAAAAAGGACATCCCCCTCTCTTTGCCAGGATCTTCCCTGAGTCGCTGCGTTGGCTGCTGGCCACTCAGCAATACTACCGCTCCAAGTGCCTCATGGAAGTAATTGCAAAGAAAAATAAAGTGAACACAGAGTTGGACCCACACAACATCCTGTCAGGTATTTGATATATTGGCATCAATTGCAAGACATCAGCATAATGGAATAGTTTTGCATTATGAGATGAATTTCGCATTTGCATATGAGTCCTGTTTCTGTTCAAATTTCTTCAACAGTAATTGTCTTTTGGTGTGTGCTAGGTTTTTTTTGTTCTGTTTTTGTATCCCCACCAGTTCTTTCTCTGAGGCAGATTGAAATCAATTTCCTTTGTAACTGGTCATGAACATACATACAATTATGGAACTCTAGGATTGATTAATTTCATTACACCTTGGGCCAGCGGACATGATCATCTGGTGTGCAGACAGCAGATGGATTTAGGTCAAGCCTTTTGACCTCCCAAACCTGTTTTGCTCTCAGACGTGACAGTCAACTGTCAAAGCATACTGCGTTAAGCTTTAGTAGTGTTTTTAGCTTTAGTAGTGTTTTTATATATAAATATATATATATATATATATATAGATAGATAGATACATAGATACATAGATACATATATATATGTGTATAGATATATAGATACATAGATACATATATATATGTGTATAGATATATAGATATATAGATACATATATATATGTGTATATATATATATATATATATATATATATATACATATATGTGTGTGTATATATATATGCATGTATGTGTGTGTGTATATATATATGCATGTATGTGTGTGTGTATATATATACATGTATGTATGTATATATGTATAATGTATATATGTATGTGTATATATGTATGTGTATATATGTATATATATGTATATATGTGTATATATATGTATATATGTATATATATATGTGTGTATATATGTATATATATGTATATGTGTATATATGTATATATATATATATGTGTATATATATATGTGTATATATATACATATGTGTATATATATATGTGTGTATATATGTATGTATTAATATATATATGTATGTATATATATATATATATGTATTAATATATATGTGTATATATGTATGTATATATATGTATGTATATGTATATATATGTATATATGTATATATATGTATGTATGTATATATGTATATATATGTATATATATGTATGTATGTATATATATGTATATATGTATTTATATATGTATGTATGTATATATATGTATATATATATATGTATATATGTATTTATATATGTATATATGTGTATATATATGTATATATGTATGTATATATGTATATATGTGTGTATGTATATATGTATATATGTATGTATATATATGTATATATGTGTATATATATATGTATATATGTATGTATATATATGTATATATGTGTATATATATGTATATATGTATGTATATATATGTATATATATATATATATGTGTGTGTGTATATGTAGATATATATATATGTATATATATGTGTGTGTGTATATATATGTGTATATATATATATGTGTGTGTGTGTATATATATATATATATGTGTGTGTGTATATGTAGATATATATATATGTGTATATGTAGATATGTGCATATATGTATGTGTATATATGTATATGTATATTTATGTATATAAGTATATATATGTGTATATGTAGATATGTGCATATACATGTATATATGTGTGTGTATGTGTGTGTATATATGTATGTATATTTATGTGTATATATGTATATGTGTGTGTGTATATATATAGGTATGTGTGTGTGTGTGTGTGTGTATATGTGTGTGTGTGTGTGTGTGTCTGTATATAAATATATATATATATATACATACATACATACATACATACATACATACATACATACATACATGTATGTATGTATGTATGTATTTATATGTATGTGTGTGTGTGTATATGTACATTCATGCACACACACACACACACATATATATATATATATATGCAATAACATTTTTTTCAATTGTCACATACAGAAATTTTTTTTCTTCCCATTTTCTTGTATCTTTCTACCACCTCCCCATACTGAGAATGTAAAAAGTATTTAAAAAAGAATATACTTCATTTACTGTTTCAATTACACATATAAAGATAAGGTGCGCCTTTTCACGCACCAAGAAACTACACACGCATGTGATAAGGTCATCAATGAAAGTTGTATAAAGGCTCCACAGATATGCAATGCATACTGTAGAATACTGTCATATGCCTGAGTCATCATGAGCACAACACCACATGGAAGAGAAGTGTTTCTGTGGCAACCCACAGTCTGATACCAAAACATCCACTGCATGTTATTTCACATTTAACGGACCGCTAATGGTTTTGCCCTCTTAAAGCAGCAGTATATGGCGTTCTCATTAATGTGGTAGTACATTTTACTGTAGTATCACTGCTACTTATCGAATAAAATTGTGATCAAGTTGTAGTATATCTGTGCTGATTTACACTGATTGTGTTTTTACAAATAGAGGAATCCCTTACTTAAAGGGAAATTAATTTCCTCTTTTTGGAAATCTTATTTTTAGAGGACATCTGATAGCGGGAATAACAACCTACCTAATATTCATGTCTGATTGTAAATCAAAATATACACAGTAACCTCTGAATTTTAAGAGTGCGCTATACACAGGTTTACCATTAAAAGAATATTTGAACAACATGTATGTCTGTATTTTGGTAATGAGAAGTTCCATTCCAATATAATTATACTAAAGAAATTTAAAAGATATGGTGACCTGGCACAGTGGTTAGCATTTTGGACACAGATCACGAAGGACCCTGGTTCGATTCCGACAGGGGACCTTTCTATGTGGAATTTGCATGTTCGTCCCGTGTTAGTTTGGGTTTCTTCTGGGTTCTCCAGTTTCCTCCCACAGTCCAAAAACATGCGACAGGTTAATTGAAAAAACATCACAGCTGTGACAGTTCCTTGGGATGGTACCCTGTAATATGGCTATATAGGCGTTGAGATTTCGGTACATATAATCTTCCTCAAACCTCAGAGGCAGTATAACTCGAGTAATGAATGTCTCATGTACTCATGATAGCATTGTCATGTAGTGCTCCATGTTGTCAGGCTTGGTTGCTGCTATAGCCACTGATTTTCCCTTCTAGTGGTTATGCTCAATTTAGACATGTTCATGCATTTTAGGAAAGTTAAAAAAAAAAATAGAACTCAAGATAGTTTTTGTAAAAAATTTACATTTTAGTTTGTTTTTCCATTTTGTATCAGTTTGTGCTATTGCTACATTTTGTCAAGTCTTACATATTGCATGATTTAAAAAGATAAATGAACACAATTTCACATCTAAATATCAAGGAAGAATATTCAGTGTACTTGTAAATTCTTGTAGATATGATTACATTCTGGGACTATTTCACTTAGGGCACTACAGGGGAGTTGTGAAATGTTTGGTTGATTTGACAATTAATTTATTTATTTTGCCAACAACATTTCAAAGTCTTTAAATATGGACTAACATGAATTCAACATATTGTAGTGAATTGATAAATGGAGGCAGAATATCTTATCTGTTATCATGCAATTGGCAGTGTTTATTGGCAACAGTTTCAGTTGACAAGGTGTACTTATAAATGGCAGTGACACAGCCAGCTTTTTCACTATAATTTGCACATGTTTAAAATAAAAACATGAATATATGAACCTGTGTATTATTTGTATAGCTTAGTGTTGAATGCTTAATCAAAGTACATAGATCCATGGTACTAGGTATATTTTAGTATACAATTTTATACAATATATATAGTAGGGCGTCCCTGGTCTATCTCTCCATCTGTTCGGTGGTTCCTTGGCCTAAAAAACTTTGAGAAGTCCTTCTTAATGGTATTAGTGGGATATCTGTTTTGCTTTGACATTAATGTATTTTGCTTGTTTTGTTTCAGAACTACAGAAAGGTCTTCCTAACAAACCCCAAAAAATCTGCATTTTGAAAATGCTCAGGGCAAGGAATCTGTGGAAGAACATTTGTGTGCTCTGCCTCAACTCGTAAGTGTTTGTTATACATATCACCGCTAGTTTTTAGTGTTTAAGGTGTAAATGTCTTGAGGAATATCTGAGACAGATAAAGAGGGAAAACAGTAATGCGTTGTGTACTTGTGCTTTTATGTCAAGTTAGCCAGCGCCAGTCAGATGTGTAATTCTGTCTGAGCAAGAGCCCCCCACTTACTTTGAAGCTTAATACTATATTGATCATTGGCCTTACTACTTTAGTGTGAATGGTCTATATATCTATATGGATGCAACCCTACCATTTCATCTCTGTGGGTTTTCCCTATTCTTCCCTCAAAGATCTCTGCAAAACAAGGAGACTTAGTTTTAACTCTGTTTTGGCATATGGTATCTCTTACTCTTTAAGTCAGCATGAATTTCACACAAGCTGTATCCTGTGAAACATGAGACAAGGAGCAGAGTGGGTGTGAGTGTTGCCTTTGTGTGTGTGTGTACTTACAAGGTGTGGGTTTGTGTCAACAAGTCAGCATTAATTTGCAGTGTTTGAGATAATTTAAGAACATAAGAATTTTCAGTTCTCTTGAAGCATTTTCATTTTGCAGATTTAAAAGCATCAGCACTGCCAGGTATTGGCTTACGCTCCAATTGTTTCAAGTAGCTTATGTGAATATTGATATGCAAAGCCCTGAATGAACAGTGTATTGGAAAAGATTGAGAAAAAACATAAAACAACAGGAGAAAATAGTTTATTCCAAGTCCCATCAATTTCCACTCTTCAAAGGATCTTTTTTACCAACAATTTAACTAATTTGATATTCTTCTGCAGAAATTAGGGTCTGGTTATTCCAGATTTTCCTTAGTCTGAGGAATATCTTGCAAGGTAAATGTTTCTGGTTTTAGGCATTAGGCATATGTAAATTATTTTATGTGGAACTGTTTTCTTTTCCCCACAACCAACCATAACGTGTGAGTACAGCTGTCGATTAGTGATATTTAACATCACTGTGGTATTCCCATCAATAATAGCATTTTTCTGCTGATCCTTAAGACTATATCAACAAAGTCATGTCTGACCTTAAGTTCACCATCTACCATCTAGTATTCAGATTATAACACTTCTTCCTCTTGCCTAGTGCTAAAAACAGCTGGAGAGGATTATGATAGATCATTATTCAAGCTAATAGTTTTATGGTTATAGGTACAGCATATAGCTCCCTTGAATGGTGAGGGTAGTGCCATCGGTGTTATTAAGCAAAGAGGACTACTCCCTCGCAACATTGCATTCAAGCGGAAACCAGAACAGCTGAGCTCAGTGGCACAGAGGATTTCACACTGGCACTCTAAAAACTGGAGAATTTACAGAGAGCATTCTATGTTTCTACACTATAGATTTTTGAAGAAGGAATTTCATTCAGAGCAACCCCCGAAGGGACAAAAAATGATGGTGGAGTTTACAACCTGACTGCTGTGGAATGGTCCAGCCTGACTTGAATAGGCCTCAAAGTGTTAACAATCCAATGGAACTAACACTGTTTTGACACTGGGAAGCCAAGTTTTTAATAATTGAAATAGAAAAATTGACAATTGTGCAAGTGCCAAAGAGACTGAGCCCATGCAATTTAAACCTATAGTGCCTTTCAGTAGACATGAAAACTAGTCCCACTCCCCCCAATAGGAAAACTAGATGGAGTTCAAAGACACTCATCTCAATCATTTGGTTAACCATCTGATAAGATTAAGCAGTTTTAGCCAAAATAAAAAGTTCATCCAAGACAACCTGGTTTACCAGTCCTCCATCTATGACAGTCCTCACTTACATACAGAGCACAAAACTAATTTATGCCTTTTTTGGAACTAAACACCAGCCATTGCAGGAAAAAAATCTGAATGTTCCGATCATAGACTGCCTTTGCGCATACATGTAGTTCAAAGCAGAAGATGTTACGTCTCAGATGCTGGAATGGTGGATTGTGGTACAGTGCAGTTGAGGCCAGATGTGACTATACAACTTTGTTGCAGAAATGTCAGTGTTTTATGTACGGCAAGGGTTCCAACAAGTTGTTTGTTTCCTCAAAATTGATATTATCATTGTTGCACTTTGTCACTTGTGTAACTAGTGCTTCTTAACATTTCTGATGTGTATACTTCACTTCAGTCATGTGATGATATCATGAACATCCAACAATTCCTAGGAGAGAGTGCTGCGAGATTCAGTTAAAAAACAGGACAGTATGTTTTGGGAGGGCATCTTCAGTAGTGTACCTAAGTTTCCTCAGTTGTTTTGCCCTTAACACCATACACCCTCAACAAAATAAGCTATAAGTTAATTGTTATCGTACAATGATAACATGTTATCATTTTTACTCAAAACTGGGAATCTCAGTGTTTTTAAATTGTTTTGTTGTCCAATCTGACGTATTCTGATATTTGCATGTAGACTCAGTCCCTTTAGGTAAAGCTAGATTTTTTTCAGGTTTGTAGCACCTTTGAAAGAGACTACTGTCATGGCAGAACATCTGGTGAAGTGGAAAGCTGTTTTGTGACACAACAATTTGAGGTTTTACTTGAAATAAGGGATCTTCGCAACAAAGTGAAATCCCAAAGAGGTCTGCAGACACTTGGGAATATTTCCCAACTGTAACACCTCCCCCCCACATTGTGCAAGAAAGACATAGCAGCTTTGTACAATTTGGATTGCTAGTTACTCTTTGTGCAACAGTAAATGAAGGTATGCATAAAGTTGAAGCAAATTGCAGCTCCAAACCATCCATGACCGAATGCAGGGAACAAAGTCCCATTTATGACTCCTCTCCTCTTGAATTAGGGCAAGAGCTAAAAGACCAAAAGTCCCAAAGTTGACTTTAAAGCTACCATAAACCAACCATTAAGGCTACAAACTGGACCTTCCAGTAGCGCAGAGTAGTGCTGATGAAAACCTAAAGAATCCGTTGAAATGTAGAAAAAGAGTATCAAAATTTAACGGTCTTCTGAGTCCCCAAATTGAAACCCAGGGGACCTCTCTGACCCTTCAGGTCACTCTACATTGGCTTATTTCTGCTGACTCTAATAGGCAAGTCTGAGTGATGCTTAACCAAGTCCATAAGACTCCCCAGAGATTTCTGTGACAGATGTGATGCATTCTAAAAGGGAAGAAACACTACAGTCGGCATGTTGGTAAGCCCTTTACAAAGTGTTTCTGGCAAGATATCAGAGTGAAGCAGTTTTGCCATTATGACATCACTGCATTAGGCAAAGCTACATCACTGTCCTTGTTTGGCTACGAATGAGTGACAAGGGCAGGATTTATATGACTCGTGATGTCCAGCCTTTATGGATTGGCCATTCTCTTAAGAGCTGCCAATGGAACAGCATGTGAATTGTCCGCACTGTGGCTATGTTTAAAAGACACAACAGATACTTTTTCATTTGAGTCTTTCACTTGACATCATTTAGGTGACAACATCTACAGGCTTAACAGGGATAATCTCTTTCCAGTTTTGGAAGTTATCTTCGGAGTCTCTTGAAGTCTGTTTTCATTTGTGTCACTTCAGTATTGGCAGTTCAAATCCTCCTCACCATATACAAACAATAACGGGCCACGGAGAAGAAACCAATAACTTAGTCAGAGATATAGCTGCCCCAACTTAATTCATTGGAGCATTAGCCTCAGATGAGACGGGGGGCAGTCACAACTTTTACTGCACTCAATACTTAAGAGATTATATCAGTAGCTGAGAGCACATCAACTGTGTTTTGAAGATGGGACACCTTAACTAACTCAGTGGTGCAACCACACTGCTCCTCATGTCCAAAAGGTGAAGTTTGACCATAGACTTAGACAACTTCAGACTAGATGGCATCATTCAAGGTTAGACCATGATGATATTCTAATTGAAGTCGGAATAGATCTACCTAAAAGGACTCGTGATAGTCTGGTTTGATTTGAGTAATGGGCCATAATAAGGGAATGAGACTAGATGTAATGGTTGATTTCCTCAAATTCAGCACATTGTTGAAATTATCTGAAAGGCTGATTGCAGCACAGGCTAAAGCAAAAATGTATTCATTTGATGTCTACTAGAGAAATATAAATAAATGGACTAATGACACTTACAAAGGGAAGAAATTATAAAATTACTTGAATCAGATCACCAATGATCTTCTAGTATCCCTGACATCTGATGCGTCCACGATTTTGATATTGCTCATTGTAAATGCCTTCCTCACAGCTCCTGTACCATGAATGTTTTTCACCAGGTTAACAGGGAATGGCATCCACCAGTGTTTTGCACGCCGGATGATGGACCCTGAGGCTACAGGAACAGTTATGTTCCATAACTTTTATGTCGACTATTACACCATGGGAGGCATTGCTGTGGCATCCTATTTGGCGCTGTGCCCAGCTGTGGGCTTGTTAGGAAGGCGAGGTGGCCTTCTGATGTTCATGGTCATGACTGCATTGGCATCACTCTTGCAACTGGGCTTGCTTAGCTGTAAGTATTTACTGAACACACACACACACACCCACACACACACACACACACACACACACACGCACACACACACGCACACACAACCACACACCTACCTCTATGTGGAATGCTTTCTCAAACTGATAACTGGAGCACATAACAACATTAGCTGTACTTGATAAAAATATAGAGCATAGCAGTATTCAAAGTCAAAGAAACTGGATGGTTATAGAATCACAAATTCTGAAGATACAACAGGTATTACTCTAAAGTTACATTAATAAACTCCTTAAAAGAGTGAACTAACTGTATTATGACAATAACAAAACTAAAATTTCCTAAATTTTGTAGATTACTGCTATTCATCTCCAATTTGGTGCATTGCTTTCAAACACACTAAACAAATGAATATCACTGATAAAAAAAAAAAAAATAAATTTGAGTTTGCTCTCATGGAATGCATCGCGGTTAAAAAGGCAATAGTGTCCCACACATTTTGATGACTTGTTGACTGGATAACATATTATTTTTAACATAAGATATAAATCATGATTTACGATTTCACCCATCTTGATCACTGCAAGTGTCAATTTCATTTTCGATGCACTATAGATGATTGCACTCACTCACTCACTGAATCACATTTATGTGTAACCACCATTTGCTTCTTGTTGAATGGGATTAAAAACTGTTTTTTTATTCAGTGTTTGCCAAAATCTGCTCCAGATTAGGCAGACTTAATGTGTAACCTGAGTCAACACATCAAGGTTACACTCATGTTTCAATTCGAAGTTGTTTAAAGTGGAACTGTGTCCTAATGGGCTTTACACATGACATTGATATTATGTTTTGAATATGCCTTTACGTTCTGAGTCTTAGTTCATTGAATGGTGAGACTGTTTTTCTTTTGTGACTAATTCTTTCCTGTATATTTCTAATAATCCCTCAGTGCTTGGAAAATACAGTGACAATCTGAACATAGGTAAGATTATCTGTTAATTACTATTTTACTTTTTGCCAGAAGTTTTGGTAGATAAACTGGCAACTGTCAGCAGCTGACAGTTTCAAAGAAATGTTGTGATTAATTTTAGTTATTCAGCAATATATTTTTCCTTTACCTTACCATGTACATCTCATTTAAATGAAAAGCCAACATGTGTCACCTCATTGGTTTGCAGATAAGTCAGATGTACTGATGAAGAACTTCTACATTGTCTTTTCCGTCATTGGCATGTTTGCCTCTCAAGCAGTCAGTAATCTGACCATCCTATTCTCTGCTGAGCTCACACCTACTGTAATGAGGTAAGTGTACTTAGAAACATGGAGCATACCAAAAGAACACTGAGGATGGGGAAGCATGGGTGTGGGTGGGCACGCGCGCACATGTGTTTGTGCGTGGGTGTATAGATGTGCATGTGTGGGTGTGTGCAAATGAAATCGGTAAATGGCTCGAAGCAATGAATCCTCTTCCGAGTATTAATTGGCTTCCCTTACTGAGAATTTATGACGTAGCACTTGGTGTTACCTGAGATTTTGTGAGGGATACCTCTTTGAAAATGCAAAAATTATGCCCCCTAGTGGATAGTAGGCTTAAGTGAAAACACAACATTGTCGCATGAAAATGGTGCTTGTCAATACTGCAGCACCATTTTCTGAAATTGAAATTCATAAGATGCACATGACATTTCAACAGTTATGTAGCAAAAGTTAGAATATCCCTTATTTAGGTAAAATATAGTAATTATATTTAATTTACTTACTTTTTTTAAGTCTACAGGTCATAAAAAGTCATCTTTCTCACTGTAGGGGCGGAGGTCTGGGTCTGGTCCTGGCGAGTGCTGGCTTTGGCATGCTTACGGCTCCGATCATGGATCTCCACAATCAGAAAGGCTTTTTCCTTCACCACATTGTTTTTGCATGTTGCACTCTTATCTGTTTTATCTGTATTCTTCTGCTTCCTGAAACACGCTACCAATTCCTTCCTGAAACTCTGGATGATGGTAAGGCTTTTACTCGTAAACCACTTCTTTCCCCAAGGAGACCTGTAGAACAGCGGCTGTTGCTTGCTCAGTGTGAGAGCAGTAGAGATTACAGTCGGGTGTATGATACCCCTCTCCACGAGGCCGCTGCCACTGCAGTGTCCACCATGGGTTCCACCACAGCTTCAGCTATTGATTTGACTGCTCCATCAGTTGGAAACACACCTGCTGCCATGTTTGTGGTTGTGCGTGCTGCGGAGAAGGCTGGGAATAAAGACCCAAATGGCCACTCAGTTTCATCCTTATCCATTGCAGCCCAGGGAGAAGATGTTGTCATAAATGCAAGTAATGAACATCTGTTGTCTTCCACTCCTTTGCATCGAAGCCATTTTGCAAAAGACCCACTTTCAGTGGATGAAATCCCTTCGGCGAATGTGGTGGCTTGTGTTGAGCCATTGACAGAGGCTGTCATTAATGACTCAAGTGATCACATGAACTCTAACCCACCTTTGCCAGTGGCCGCTTGCGTTGCTAAAGCGGACTCCTCCTCTGTATCTTTGCATGACAGTCTCCCTCAGTTATCTGAGCCCTCTGCAGACGACATTTCCCCCGATCCCCCACCAACCACCGAGATAAGCTCTAGCATTCCTGAGCAGTTGGATAAAGTAGATGAATGTACAATTTCCCCTCCGTCTGGAGACTCTTCCATACCACTTGAAACAGGCTCCCAATCACAACCATTGGAATCTACCTCCCCCTCTGATGATTCTGCACCTTCACCTTCTCCTCCAGGTCCCATCAGAGTTTCCCCTTCACCCAGTCCTCCTCCCAGTGGCTTATGCCACACACCTCCCACGGACTCTTGTATTCCTTCTTATCCAATGAAAGAAGGCATAATTTCCCCTGACCCTTCAGTCTTCATTAGCAGAAGCTCTAGCATTCTTGGCCAGTCCCAAATGGTGGATGAATGTACAGTTTCCCTTCCCTCTGAGGACCTTCACATACACACGGACATCAGGGACAGTGGTAGCACAGAAAACAACACTGTCAATGGAGAGGAGACATCGTGATCTAACGTGGCAGCCAGGGAGAAGTTCTCCAGTTTGCCCACACCACATAAATGATCACGGGAAGGGGACATGAACTGTCTTGCTAGAACTTCAGGCACTTAATAAACTCTTTAAGTTACCTTTTTCACTGATGCTGACTTTTTACTCATCCTCAACCTGATGGAGACTGTCCCAAACTAAGAGTACAGAGTTGCCGTGTGTTTCTTAAATGTCCAGCCCTTTCTTTATTTAGCTGTTTAGCTTATTTTTAATTAGTTAACAAATTACACCTCTGGCAGTTGTCTCAAAAGTGAGAGTGTCAGATGCTGGTTCTTGACAATGTGCTGTCTTTGAATGTCACTGGATATCACCAGCCTATAATCTACTTTCATGTAAGTGAATGCAAAGCACTCATTTTAAAAGACTGTGTACCCATGGTCATGGAGACATGTCCGCAGGAGTGATGACATATGGAATGTTTTGAAAAATTAATGAAGAAAATCAGATGTCCATTTAATGTTATTTGTATAGAAACGTCCCTTTATCTCCATGGAGAGGAAAAAATGGTGTACATATTCCGTAGTTTTGTTACCTTGCAAGACGCAAGCCATCAAATTTGGAGGGACATTCTTGGTGGAGCACCAGAAACTACTCAAACCAAAATTAAATGTTAGAAGAGTGCCAAAAATTTGTATAAATATAGTATTTGCCTTTTGGGGAGAGTTTACTTTTCATCATAGTTAAACTGTTTGTGTTTAGAACCAATCAATTTTTTGGGGGTAGAAATATGCAAACTGTACTGCCATTTGTTAAAGTAGAAATGACAGATGATATAGAGATAACTAAATTACATTCATTAACATGATCTATGTTTTTGTGTGTGATATGACAAGAGGAATGAGTGACACTTATGTTGTCGGTCTGAAATCCAATTTTTATTTCTCTAAATGACTAAGCCAATGAAATTTACAAAGGTATGCAAATGCTTCCTCTGATTTGAAAAAGAAACATAATAATGTAAGTATTTGGAGTAATCTTTCAGTGTGTCCTTATTGTACTAAGCTATTCTTCAGGCTAGCAATATTCGTGGCACCTCTGGTTACTGTGGGAATGAAACATTAAAATATCAGTGACTGCTAGAGTCTGAAAAGAAAATTACAATGCTTAAAGTGGGCAAATGCTTGCGTATGCGCAAGCACACACAGACAGACAGACAGACACACACACACACACACAGACACACACACACACACACACACACACACACAAATATTTTCCATCTTTTTTCCGCTAATATGTTAATTCCTTCACACATCTAAGTTAACCCCTTGAAAACCTGCAATACTGAAATAACATAAATGTGAAAAACATTTTAAAATACAGGTTGAATTCTCTTGAAATAGTCTGACAAATTGGAAATGTACTGACACGCTCCTCTTCCAAAGTCCACCTGTCCATGGACAGCATTATACTTGACTGTGACGTGTGTTACTTGATAGGTGTACTTCACGCACTGAAGTATGACTGCTCTATCTGTCCACTAAATGAATGTAATTGAAGATATACCACTGTTTACAATGATTCTCATAGAAATAATATTAACAACGTACTGTAAAAGTTTAGAGCCAATTGAATGCTGTGATTTCCTTTCAGTTATGATTGAAAGCCACGCAGTATATCATATTACAAGTTCATTGTCTAGGTATTACAGCTGACCTGAGTTATTCAAGTCAACAACGATACTGGACTCTTAATTCTCACATACTTGTGGTACTTTAATGAGGATCCTTACTTTACCTTAAAGTTGTCCTTTTGTTTAATCTAAGCCAGTGTATAGTGAAAAAGACTACATGTCTTTGGAATCCTAAATGATCAAGCAATCCTTTTTCAACTGCACCTTGAATCTAAATATGAAAATCTCTCTTTAATGCGTATGTCCAGGGTCACATTTGAATTGATTATTAAGTTAACATCTTCAATTAATTTAGATTTGAATATGACTTATTTAATGTCATACATACATATGCCATGCTGCTATGCCTCAAAGCACAATGCCCTATGGTCATGTGATGTCAGATTTGGTGGAGCTTGGCTGCCTCAATAGTAGAAAAAGGAAGCAATTGGTGGGAATCTAAATACAATACAGGAATAACTTTGGAATGCATAGACTTGAACAGCTGATTTCTATATGATTTACTCTAATCTTGAAACAGGGTTGAAACTGAACTTAAGGAAAATCGTGTCATCTGCAGTGGAGTCTTGAGACTGCAGTATTCAATTGCTTTGCATTATTCAGAATCTGTTGTTTGTGTGTTAGTGTCTCTCCCAGTGTTTGTTTGGAACACAGCTGTGTGTACTGGGGCAACGTGGCGCAGGGGGTTCGAGAGGTCCTTGGAACCGAAACATTCCTGGTTCCTCCTTGCCTGTAGAAGTGTTGTTGAGCAAGACATAACTGCTCTCCTGGCGCTGTTCCTTAGCTGTCGTCTGCGCATGGTGTGTCCATGATGGGTTAATGCGGTCGTCAAAATTTCGCTCATGTTGTGCTCTGTGTATAACTGTTTGTGTCAATAAAGGCATTTCTTCAACAACTGCACGTGCATCACCAGTGTAAAACCAATGAGCCAATGCACAAAACAAACAATCTGAGATCTGTCTGTTCTGGCTTCACAAACTGTATTCTGCTTTTTTAGGTGACAGTTGACCGAAGAGTTCACACCTTAAACAAGCATTTTGTTGACATGATTTAGAGTAAATAAGTTCATGCTATCCAAAGCAATGGTAGCACCAGCACAGACCAGCAGTTGTCATTGAAAAAAGAGAAAGAAGATATGGTCACAGGTGATTATACTACACTTATTTTTATGGGCCATGCTTTTGTTTGCGTAAAACAAACAAAAAAACAACATGGCATTGGCATAAGGATCATAGATAGATGAGTGTATTAAAAAACAAAGCTTAATATGAAGTCTCCAATGTTTAGATTTTGCTTTACTCAACCACGTGACACAGAATCTCAAAGGGAGATTTGAATGAATGTAAAAACCATGAATTGTACCATTCATAATTTCTAGTTGTTTGGTTTCATTTTGTTTTTGTTTTAACAGACATCATGCACTTGTATATAAGCCATACTTGTTGTCAAAATAAACCACTATTTATTGATCATCTGTGGATAGTTTGTCAATATATTTTGTGTGTGTGTGTGTGTGTGTATTTATATAGATATATGAATATAATTAAATATAAATATATATTATAATATATGTATATATATATATATATATATGTATATATGCCAATGAGGAGGTATTTGTTTTGTGCATGAATTAGGTCGGCCTGCAATCAAGACACTTGGCATACAGGGCATACAGGGAATATCCATCAAGTCCTCCCATTCACTCCCTGGTTTCATTCATGATTCACCGTCCTTTGCAAATGCAAAATCCAAAACCCATCTGCGCAAGAGATCAGAAACAAAGGGATGACTCCCATTTTTAATTCCTTTCCAGTCCCACAAATAAAGACCTTCATTTCTTTTCAAGGGTTCATAGTTCTCGATGGATTGTGAAATTTTTTGATGAAAAAGTATTCCAGCAAGATTAAGTCCAACCAATAGTAAAGTGGATGTTGGTGGTTCCCTTGTTCTTGGGCTTTAAAGAAACATACTGGGTGGACTCAGAGAGAGATTAGATTAGATTTCATTGCATAAAATTAGTTATCCACTAAGGCCTACTGGTCTCCCTCAGGTCAGTCCAACATATTTCAATGACAGCAGACAATCTGTGATCTTTCCACATAGTGATCCTCTGCAGACTTCCACATGCAATGCAGACATTTCTTGAACTGCAGCCAAAGACAGTGCTGTGGAACCGATGGCCCATTTGTTCGAGGACACGCCCAATGTCGGAAGCGGTGCTCTTCCTTCTCTCCACTCTCCGTTGAGATCTAAACAGATAACTGCTTTGTCACACGGACAGGGCATTTTAAAAACAGAAGCTTTTCATCTGTCATCATTGTTTGCCTGTCTGTTCCTGAACTTAAAGTAATGAGCGTCATTGACGAATGCTGAAAGATGGATCTTACAGGGTTTTAAATGATGACTATGCATTGCCGTTAACCCTCAAAAATGCATAAAATTTGAAGGCTTTTTTCGTCTTGGATCAGTGTTAAACCACCCAAATGTTTTGTTTGTTTTTTTTCTCCCAATAGTTAACATTACAAGCGTTTCTTGTACGACAGTGTTCACAAGCTAACCGCTTCTCTGTGTTTTCAAAACCTCCCCGGATCCTTCACTGCCCAACACAAAGGGTCTCTTTAAAGACATTTGGTTCTATCTACGCCCTTTTTCTTTGATAGAAATAAATAAATCATTAAATTCAGATTTATACATATTTCACATATCCTAGCTGGTTCAAATTAAATGTGCAACAAAAATTTTTTGCAGAATGGTGCATTTTAAATTTAAACTTACTCCATATCATTTTTTATTCCCCTTTGAATAATTCCTTTTCTATAAGCATCACCTATTGAAGTTTTTAATTCGCTCTTTTTCTTACTTAAATTGTGTTGCTAGGTTTATGCGTTTTACTTAAAGTTTACTTTAAAATCAAAAGGAACTTTGAATTACCCTACGAGCAGGGCAGAAGTGTGCCTTGCCGCAAACGTGACAGTTGGAGTAAAACCAGTTAAGCCAGCTCCTCGGTTGTGTTACACTGAGGCGGGTGGGGGGAGTTGGAGAGGGGGGGGGCAAATGGATTTGTAAAAATAATTTAAATGGACGTTTTCTTGTCATTTCACTTGGAGAAGATTCAGGAAAAATAAGAGGAACGCCTTATTTTCCCCTGTGTGGGACTTGGTGATGTCAAGCTCCGGGAGGATGATGCGGCAGATACTTCAGGCCACTGCATCAAAAACGACGCGTTCCTATTGGTCGGCAAGGATACTGGGATGCTGCGTTGCATGACGTCATCGAACCGGGCGCGCATTTATCTGTTTCGCCGACTCAACAATTGCCTTAGAAATGTGTAAAGTGCTGGTTTCAAGGAACACAACAGCGAGCGATTGAGGACTAGACGAAGGCGAAGCAGCCCGAGCACCGCACCGCATCATGAGGGAAATCGTGCACATCCAGGCTGGCCAGTGTGGAAATCAGATCGGGGCCAAGGTATAATGATTTCTTTTTTTTCATGTGTGGTTGGATTTATTAACAAAAAATAAATAAATTAATTAATAAAAATCCGGGGGATGTCTTTTGGTTTTAAACGCCTCCTGTTATTACTCAGACATATTTTTTTTTCATTTCATAGTCACTTCATATAATCTCACGTTGAGACAAAGGTTTTAAAATGTTTTGAGGTTTGGGCTGCAGGGCGCGGTTCCGTCGGGACTGGCCAGCGGTTGCGGTGAGGTGCCACCCCCCCCCCCTCCCCGCTGCGTGTCATCCTGCCACCGGACAATATACGCAGTTACTAAATGGAGCTATCAGTGCGACTGGCGCCGTGCCTCACGACGAAAATATGGACGATGGGTTGTTTTTTTCCATATCAGACAGACATATTTCCTTCTGAGCACAGGAAAAGCCCTGGTGGAACTGTTTGGATGTTGGGTTGCATTCAATTCTGTTGAGTCAGACATATCAATTTTTGTTTTGAGACATGTGCTGTATGATAAATAAATAATGGAAGAAAAATACCTTATAACCAAAGCTTGAATGAAAATTCCCTCTCCTGTCTCAGTTCTGGGAGGTAATAAGTGATGAGCATGGCATTGATCCCACTGGCAGTTACCAAGGTGACAGTGACCTGCAGCTGGAGAGGATAAATGTCTACTACAATGAAGCGTCAGGTAGAAAGCTTCCTCCTCATGTCAAAATGAAATTGCACTCTGAATATATTCCACTTCTTTAATTTGTTGATATCCTTGCATGTCCTCAGTATCTGCCTTTGTGTCAAGGGTCTCTCAAGTCACTGATTTAGTTTGAAAGGGAAAGTAGGTCTCATTGTGGGTGCAGGGAAAACTGGGGCACTGAACCTGCTAAAATCTTTCTCTCTCCCTCTCTTTCTCGCTCTCTCCCTCTCTTTCTTTCTATCTCTGTCTTCCACTGTAGGGAGCACAGGTATCAAGATTCTCCTGATAGCTGACCACCAGTTCACGCTGCTTTGATTACCTCTTCATGCCTTGAGCTCTTGTGGAACATGTTGATGGTCCCTCCATTTGCACCCAGTGTTGTAAAGGAACAGTCAGTGCTTATTGGACAATATTGTATCTCTGGCTGTACACACTTGATTCCAGAGATAGTTTGTCCTCATTTTCACCTTGGCTAAATAAAAAGGATGCGCTGATAGCCTACAGTGCCCCCAGCCCGACCCCACCCTTCCTGTCCCCATCCGATTTGCCAGCAGCTGGAATTATTGATCCTTTCTCTATTGCATGCTGTCACCAGTGTCACTGACAGGAACTACACAGAGTTTTATATGATGGAGGGTGGCTAATGGGAATATGTAAGCAAATGTAGAAAGTAGAGGCACCAGTTAGCTAAAACAACACCTTTTTTACGGGTGACTACAGACCTTGGTATTTAAAATCCCAGTGGGATAGACCGAGCAGTGCCATTTGCTGCTGCAATCTGCTTGCCAGAAGCGTCACAGACGGATGTAGTGGCACAATTAGATTGCAAGAAGCAAAGAAAAGGGAACAAGTTTTTATTTAATACTCAGCTGGATGCACAGGTTATGGACTGTAAAACCAAAACAGAAACTGCTTTTCATTTAAAAGATAATTATGATGAAAAATATAGTGGTGCATTTATGATCCTTTAAAGATGGCTTTTGCAGCTTGTTGTGATTAGGAGGTTGTAGTATTCTGTCAATACAGCATGCTTGGAGACAAAGACATTTACTCAACCTTTCCTCCCAGATCTTTTTAAAATCCCTCTATCCTCTTTCTAATATCAAGCCAGCAAATTTGTCCCCCGTGCCATCCTTGTGGATCTGGAGCCGGGAACCATGGATTCAGTCCGCTCTGGTCCATTTGGACAGCTCTTCAGGCCTGATAACTTTGTCTTTGGTAAGTGGAGAAAAATCATGTTGCCACTAAGCCACAGTAGCCAACTATTAAATACAGTACTGCTGTGCTCAGCTTAACCAGAGTGCACTGTACAGCAGCATTTTGCAGTGTAGAGCCTCGGCAGCCTCCACATCAGTAATGTGATGCATCATCTATGCCAGTCTGAGACAGCTCTCTTGGGGGTCAGCAAAGGAAAAATCTAGGAGTGGCCTGTGTAGCCATCAGGTCCAATAATCATCATCCCAAAGAATTCACCTTACCAGGATATACACAGAGAAAATCTGTGTTTGATAAATTAAAAATAATTATAAAAGAATTAAAGATTATTAAAAATATGATTTTCCTAAAAGAGCCAGTGAATAATGAGGTTCCATTAGAATTAATTAATTAACTTCACTGTGTTGTTTTTGGTCCATTCTTCAAAATGTATTTTGTGCTCCTTTCCATATCCAAAATCATTAATGATGAATTATGTATGATAAAATAGGTGTCACATAAAGGTTTCTTAGCTGATTACAATGAAGGCTCTCAAGTAAGACATATTTTCTACATAGCGTTTACTGATGCAGTAACACTATATAAGGTTTCCCTGTGATAAAAATGAATAAATATGTTTTTATAAAATGTAATGGTCATGTGTAGTAATGTTGCCTGTCTCAATAGCGTTAAGAAGATCCAGCAAAAAATAGATAAGAACCAAATAAGGAAATAGAAGGACTGATACAGACAGATCAGAAAGTCAGATCTGTCAGACCAGTCAGGTTTGTTGAGGAAACGCTACCAACAGACTGGCAGGCTACCAATCTTGATGGGCGATGATAGAGGCTGGTTAGGTATTGAGAAAAATGTAATGTATGCAAGAAGACAGGTATAGGGAAGATAATGGTCTAGTGAAATTATTCAGGGGCCTAATAAAGGAGGGGAAGATAATGAATAGCAAACATAAGACAACAAAGGTGTCGCACTAGTCTTGTCCTTAAATCATGCTGCCACAGGTGTTGCATGTCAGGCAGCAAGGCTTAAGTAAACAAACAAATTATGTCCACTGCCATGTTACATATTTAAGATACAAATTATGTGTTTCTTAAATGCAACATCACGATTACTCCCAAATAACTTTTCTGTGACCATCACATGCATCATGCAGGTCAAAGCGGAGCAGGAAATAACTGGGCCAAGGGTCACTACACAGAGGGAGCCGAGTTGGTGGACTCGGTTCTGGATGTAGTGAGGAAGGAATCGGAGAACTGTGATTGCCTCCAGGGTTTCCAGCTTACTCACTCGCTAGGTGGAGGTACAGGTTCAGGAATGGGGACGTTGCTAATTAGCAAGATCCGCGAGGAATACCCTGACCGCATCATGAACACCTTCAGTGTAATGCCTTCTCCGAAGGTGTCTGACACTGTTGTGGAGCCCTATAATGCCACCCTCTCTGTCCATCAGTTGGTGGAAAACACAGATGAGACCTTCAGTATTGATAATGAGGCCCTGTATGACATCTGCTTCCGCACCCTGAAGCTGACCACACCTACTTATGGAGACCTCAACCACCTGGTGTCAGCTACAATGAGTGGGGTGACCACCTGTCTTCGTTTCCCTGGCCAACTTAATGCCGACCTCCGTAAACTAGCAGTCAACATGGTTCCCTTTCCTCGCTTGCATTTCTTCATGCCGGGTTTTGCACCGCTCACAAGCCGTGGCAGTCAGCAGTATCGTGCTCTCTCTGTGCCAGAACTCACTCAGCAAATGTTTGATGCCAAGAACATGATGGCCGCCTGCGACCCTCGCCATGGGCGCTACCTGACAGTGGCAGCCATCTTCCGGGGTCGTATGTCAATGAAAGAAGTGGATGAACAGATGCTGACTGTACAGAACAAGAACAGCAGCTACTTCGTAGAATGGATTCCCAACAATGTCAAGACAGCCGTTTGTGACATCCCACCGCGTGGCCTCAAAATGTCTGCCACCTTCATTGGCAACAGCACAGCCATCCAGGAGCTCTTCAGGAGAATCTCAGAACAGTTCACAGCTATGTTCCGTCGCAAGGCCTTCCTCCATTGGTACACTGGAGAGGGAATGGATGAATTGGAGTTTACTGAGGCAGAGAGTAACATGAATGACCTGGTGTCTGAGTATCAGCAATATCAGGATGCCACTGCCGATGAGATGGGAGAGTATGAAGAGGATGAATTGGAGGATGAAGAAGATGTCCGCCACTGATGCAGCATTGATTATGAGCTAAATAGTCCCTCCAAAAACTGATAGTTGTTGTTGGAAAGGGCCATTACTTAATAGAAGTGATGAAAATGTTTAGTCACTTATTGCTGTGTGCAGATCATAGACAGCTGTTAAACAAGAATCACATTGTTAATTAATATGGCTCGAACTGACAAAATTACTGAGAGGTGTTAGGAAGTGCATAATAAACACGTCAATTTACAGTAACTGGTTTGTAACATTTAATTGCATTCACTGTATCAAGCCGCAAATAAACGCTACAATTCTGTGAATTCTTATCATTGTGCTTTTTTAAGAGTAGCAGAAGAGTGAGTAAGATGCATAATGAAAATATAAATTATCTTTTTCTTAAAAATGTATAACACATCTATCAATTGATACTGTTTATTTGGTAATGTATTCTCTTTCATCAACAAATCCCACGTGCATCACAAGCCACAGTGAGCTGATCCCATGAACAAGATTTAGATTAGAGTCAGAGAAAGTTTTTAACAACAATATGTATGGCCTTTTTTCTTGATTGCCATTATTAAGTTGCACAATAGTTCACCTCAACAAATGTGAGGAAGAGTAGCATTAACGTGACTAACTTTGCCCTCTTGTAAGGCTTGCTATGCTTGAAATTTACTTTATACAGGTACTGTAAATTACTTTTTTGATTTAATGTATTGCATTATGCACATGCATTATTCAGACACACACACCAGAACGGCTCAACAGTAGTAAACATGCATACAAGAAGGAATTTAGTTTCCCAAGGTATCTATGAGTAAGTCTTAACACCGCAGATATTTTGTGTGCATACCGTGACACTGTGCATGATGACACTTGCTGAGATTTTCATCCTTGAACAGGAACCTTATTCTGTGTGTGTTTTAAGCTTGATGAATATTTTTATGACCACACCCTGTGCAAGTTTGCGAGCAGAGGGATTTTTAGCATAGCTGCGAATGGAAAACATATGTAGTGCTTAAGGGATGACTCGAGGCCTGAATTCTAGTAGAATCACAGTTAGTGAGCAGCATTGTTTCCTCCAAACAGTCAGGCTAAAAAACAACTCCATCATCCTTTAAGAAATAGACACAAAGACAAATCTGGAGGAGGAGCTTAAAAAAAGTATACAGAAATCAGGGAGACATGGGTGTTCCATTGCAAGTCATCTGTTGGAACAAGCTGTTTCAAGGTCATACACTTCAGTGGAATGCACTTACATTTTGTGCTGGAATTTCAAGGTAACAGGGTGGCACAGTAAGGCAACCCTTAGTGCTTCAGCCACACTGTGCAAAGGACCCTGGTTCAATTCCAACAGGGAACCTTTCTGTGTGGAGTTTGCATGTTCTCCCTGTGTCTGCGTGGGTTTCCTCCGGGTTCTCCGGTTTCCTCCTACAGTCCAAAAACATGCAGCAGGTTAATTGGAAAAAATTGCGAAAAATTACCACGAATGAGTGAGTTAGTTAATGTTGTTTGTCTGTATATGTGGTCCTGCGATTGACTGGCAAACAGCCTCTCGCCCAATGACAGCTGGGATAGGCTCCAGCATCCCCCGCAACCCTGAGTGCAGGATAAGCGGCAGATGATGGATGAATTTTAAGGTAACAAAGACACGTGACAGCCAGTTGCAATCATTTCTATGTAAATGAGCAAAAACATGTATGGATTTTGATGCAGATGATGGGTATATTTTACAAGCTGTGGAACCTGGTCTAATGAGATGACATCAGAAAAAACAATCACAACTTATGTATGAAGAGAAAAGAATCATTAGAGGAGCGAGGAATGCTGGTGTTTCTCAATCCTCAAATCTGAAATAGCCCAGTAATTGAATTTGCAATTGATTTATAAGCATGGATTTCCAAAAGTTGCACAAATGTAATCATTCTTTGTTTAGAAAATGCAATGATACTTGCGCATACAAGTTTGACTTGCATAGCTATGCTTGGCATAACTAAACCATGAGGAAAAACTGAATGACTACTTTCTCCTTTGTTCATGAGATGCATCATAGATCCTGTCAATTTGAAGGTGAATTAAACATTGTAGATGCGACGCTACAAGCTGAGACTGCAGGAGCAACTAGGGATGTGGCAACTGAAGATCAATTGCTGGGGCTGTGCAAACAAAAAATGGGGGAGGGGGTTTGGGAGCTGAGCCGAGTTGGGAACCCCTTCTGGCCTTTTGCATCTTCTGCAGGTATCTCAGGGTCATGGGTGTTGTTTCGCCCCTTAACCTGCACACCTCTCCTGAGTGGTGCAGCAAAGGCTGAGTTAGCCTTTGCCTATGGAGCGGTTCCAGCAGCGGCTTCCAGTCAACCACAGCCACCTCGAGCTCATCTTGTCTGCTGTGGCTATCTCCTAATTGAAGATTAATTGCTGGGGCTGTGCGAACAAAAAATGGGGGAGGGGGATTGGGAGCTAAGCCGAATTGGGAACCCCTTCTGACCTTCTGCATCTTCTGCAGGTATCTCAGGGTCATGGGTGTTGTTTCGCCCCTTAACCCGTACACCTCTCCTGAGTGGTGCAGCAATGGCTGATTTAGCCTTTGCCTGCGGAGTGCTTCCAGCTGTGGCTTCCAGTCAACCACAGCCACCTTGAGCTCATCTTGTCTGCTGTGGCTATCTCCTCAGTATCCTTCTGTAGTTTTTATATCACCAGGTATAGCTATTAGACTGTAGTGTTCCATTATCTGTTGTTAGAGACTTTGTGTCAAATCCTTTTGACTTTTTTAGTGTGTTTAAAAACAACTATGTTGCAAAGAATTATGGTCAGGTCATGGTCAGGATGGTTAAAGTGATCTTTATAAATAGTTTTAGTCAGGTTTTTATTAAGGAGTAACAATGTTGAAATTTCAACATGAAAAAACACATTTTTCCTTAATCCCCCCGTCCCAGTGCCTCGTTTCTGATTTGTAGTGGAAATAAGTCCTTTGAATCAAATCAAAATCAAACATTTTCATTTAATCATATGCTAAAACTCAATACTAAGGTGCAGTTAAACACTTGTTTTCACAATCATTGATACACTTGTATATTGCCTGAGAGGGCCACTATTATTACCTCTGTCAATTATCACAACAATTGGTCCAGCATTCGGTAAACAAAAGTTTGGTATTGAAAAAGGCATTTTAATTTTTTGTAAGCAATTTCCCAATCATGAGATCATTAAAGTACTTCTCATTTGAATAAAATGAGTTAATTTAGTCCAACAAATTATGACTACTTGCATTCTATAGTTCTAAAAATAGTTGAAGGAATAGAGTGTCATAATCTTATGTCGTAATCTTGAGTGTTTGGTAGGATTTACTACAAAGTTGGACCCAACATTTTCGTCTGCATTGTTGATAGCTAGATTTAAAAATCTGAGAATTGAAGTCATTTTCATGAAGTGTAGTCAGATGATTTTCTCCCCTGGCATATGTTCTGTTTTTTTGTCTACAATACAATATAAACCCCTTTTCAATGTATTTGCATTTACAACTGTACTACAGCAATGTATATAACAGGTAGAATACGAATTTAAATTGTCACATTCACAAAGTGAAATGATATTATGCAACTAACTGCTGATCCTCATCCCTGCCGCTTCACAATCAGCTGCGAACTGCTCCGGTGAGAGCTGGAGATCATGGCCTGACAGAGCCAACAGGACCACGTCACCTGCAAAAAGCAGAGACTTGATCCACTGTCCCTGATGTCCACGCAATGCTGCAGAGCCATGTCAGCCAGGACAGCCCTACAGCATCCAGAGCCTTGGGGAACCCAGGGCGGAACTCAACCCCACCCCTGGGCCTGGCTCTGGGGAAGGCCCTGGTGACCCGCGTCCGGGCAGTGGAAAACTAGGTCGTCAGTTGTTTTTCGTCATGAGAGTCTTCTGAGACACGCTTCATCTGGCTCCTCACCTGGGACCTGTTTGCCTTGGGTGACCTTTCTGGGGGGGCATGAAGCCCCCAACAAAATAGCTCACAGGATCATTGGGACACACAAACCCCTCCACCACGATAAGGTGGCAGCTCAAGGAGGGGTGATGCATTTTAATGCATTATATTTTCGGAATAGTGAAGTGATTATATTGCTGTGCATTATAATGTTTTTACAGCTTCCTTGGCTTTTCTTTAACCAATATTACATCACATTACAAACAGAACGAGAGAGACATCACATATCACACATTTTAAACCTAAAATAAGCTGGGTGCACTTCATTATGCATTTCATGAACTAAATGCTAAGAGGAATTACTAGCGAAGTGGTGATAAAGTGTTCAGTGTTTAATTTCTGATAAACAAATCATAGCTTTGTTACCTTGTAGTGCCAAATTATAAACCCAATCGAATTTAAAGAGATATATCAACTAGAATTGGATGAATACAACAGGTTGTTTCTTTAAATTTTTATTCTGACAGTGTAAAACTTATGCCATATGTTATTATCCATACAAAATATTTTTAAAAATGCTAGCGGTGAACATTTCAACAATAGGTCTATCAAAAGCAATAAGAGCATTGTAAAACATTACTCCATCAAACATTTTCAGTGCCTTGGTAACTGATTCGTTTCCCTTTCCCATATTCCCAAATCTTACCACAACACAAACTTTAAAACACAAGCGTGTGCACACAAAATGAAAATTATGGTGGGATCCAAGAATAAAAAATAGCGTCACCATGACTTTTTTTAGAATATGTACATCTCTGCAATTTAATCTCTTGAAAGTAATACTTGGGTTATTTAAATAGGCATATTCATTTGAAGACATTAAGCAAGAGCATTTTCTTTGCTTAGATGGTATAAACTTTAAAAAACAAGCTTAACCATTTCAATCTTGGTGTAATTCCTTGGTGCAGTAAAACTAAGCAAATGAGCTTATTTTTCATTTCTTAACTGTTTAAAAGGTGCTTTTCTCATCATACAATATTCTTATTTACACTCTTATACGTATACTTTTTCAAGAAAGCAGTGGCCACCTGTACAACAATTGCCTAATTCGATATGCTTTATATCAAGTTTTGCACTCTAAACACCATAAAAATAATTTATGGGATGCCTCAATCTAAAATACTACAAAAAGCCTTTCACTATAACAGAAACTGTCTTGCATTTCGCCTGTTTCGCTGTTATTTTTCTCACTGTTTTTTGCTTCTCACAACTCCTGATTTACACTGTGACAGAAGTTAATCATATGTGAATAAACAGCTATTTTGATTCCAAGCCAGTAGAACACAATTGTCCTCAAAATTATACCGGCAACCAGTGCCACTGGTCTTAGATCAGCAACTTAGGTTTAAAATGATAATCGGATTAAAGAGTCTTAGACAGGGCATTACCATCAGTCATCATCGTTGTTTTTGATTTGGTGAATGACTTGGATCTTCCCTGAGGGATACAGAAAACGTTTCTGTGTTCTCAGCATTTCCCTGTTGCTTTTTCATTACGGTGTCATGTCAGACGTTCTTTGTTATGAGTAAATATTCTACATCTGAAAGGTTGTTGACTTCTGTTTTTCTTTGGTACCGCTCTGAGCTCTTGTGATTTGTTTACTGGACACACTTGTAGATGCTTTTCAATCAGTTCTGGAAATTTCGACTTCATGTTCAGCCAAGGTTTCCATCAGCTGCATAGAACACTGAAAATCAAATTTTGTCAAACCGCTTGTTCCATTTCATGCACAATAACATGTATAAAAACATTTTTAAAAGTATATATCTAGCTTGTTTTTGCAAAATATATTCTGAGTGTTAGAATATAAGAAATAAGGACACTTATTATACATGTGGAAAAACATCCGAGATATTTTATGAAACAGCACCAGAAAATGAAATACCTTTCACGGTCATGGTATGAAGTCAATACCCTGTAACTACAACAACAAGTAAGGTTATTACAAATGGAGAAAAAAGTGGCGGTGATAGGATCAAGAAATTGAAATATCACATAAGTGGGGTTAGCAATGACATAATATTATAGTATTGCAGGTGTGAGTACTAAAGAGTTGATTTAAGGCCCGGAAGTACAATCAATTTTTCTTTCTGTGACTGAAACCTTCTTATGTTGCACAACCACTTTCTGGTTCCCTTGTAACTTGGGTGTGGTTGTCAGAGTAGCATGATCAGTTAACACTGTGGAACCATGGGAACACAGTGAAATACTCTTGTCTTGCATACTCTGACCTCTCGCCTCCAAAACCTGCTCTGCTGCTCCCTCTTCCATTTGAACAAAGCCTTGGGCTATCTGTGCAACTTGTCCTCCACACGAGGACCCATCCTCCACCACCAACACTTGTGTTGACCCGGACAAAGTTCCTTGTGATAAGCCCTGTGCAGTTGCTCCACCTAGTCTCGCTTGCCCATCTACAAGAAGTACACCCTGAGAACCTTGGAGGCCACCAACTTGCACTAGGCCTTGACTTAATCCAACGTGACCCACTTGACCGACTGCCTGTTGGGTGCCCCCTGCAACAACAACCACTTGAGGCTTGGCCTCAACAACGTACATGGGTGTAGCAGCATAGTACATAGCTGGCTGTTGCATGAGCAATGTTTGACTAGGAATCAAAATATTTTCCTGCACCTGCACCTTGGAAACTGTGGCCGAATCTTGGGCTCTATCAGTGACTTGCCCTTTGTGGATGATGGTGGACAGTCCAGAAGATACATTGGAGGTGTTGAGGTATCCAGTGTCCATGACCATTTCTTTCTGAGTATGCACATGTGTGTGGATGGGAATGTCAGTGGACACCGGGACAGGAGGACACACAGCAATTCCAGCATCAATGGACGTAGCTTCTATAGGTGACCCCTGGCAAATCTCAGCAAGGGTTTTGAATTTAGGTCCAAGGTCATTAAGGAATTCAAGGTCACTGTCATTCTCAAGAAGACTACAGCAACCAACAGAACCTGCCACAGACCCATGTCCCTCATTGTTATAGACCAGGAGACCATCCTTCTGTTGGGACTGCTGTGTGGCATGGTAAGATTTCTGTAAATAAATAGAAGCATGGTTTATTGCATTACTAGGAGAAACACAATTCTGGACATTTAGAGCCATTTCATCCAAGAAGAATGCAAAATGTGGTTGGAAGAATGTGGGAGCTTGCATGTTAGGTTGTCATATGAAAAATATATACATCTAGTAAAAAACAGATTTTCTGCAAGGGTGACTTTTTGCATCTTATTGTATGATTATCTAAGCCTTTTAATAGGATACTCACACTTGAATAGTAGTCTCCTAAGAATTCATCAGAAAGGGCCATCCCATCGAAAACCCCATTGTTGCACTGGGAGAAATTATGTTCTTGTCCAGTCATAATCCCTCCACCGGAGTGGTCCACCCTCATGTCGGCACTGGAATGGTTAAACCGGTTACATAAGTAGACGTTCTCAGTTGTCAAGTTGGGTATCCTCTGGACACCAAGGGCTCCTCCACCAGCTGCTCCTCCGATCTCAGAAAGTCCTCCAAAGAACCCATGCCCAAAACCACAGACGTCTTTGACAGGCACTGCTCCAACATCTAATCCATCTTGGGTTTGTAGCAGTGGGACTTCCTATGAAATACATTTTCACAGGAAGAAGTGTAGAACTTTGTGTCAAAAAGCTCAGATCAATACATTTAAAAAATATATAGTGCATATAATTTAAATCAAAATCAACTGCAAGTACCTTGTCTTCTCCCTGCCCCTCAGTGTGATAAGGGATCAGTTGCTGTTTAGTATCGAATGGAATGGGCTTGAAGTCTCCCATAGTACCGCCACACAGGCAGAACAATAGCAGAAGAGGCAACACTATAAAAAAATGATACTTCTTAAAAAACAATCAACTCCCTTGATGTTGAGTTGAATCTTAATTGCAATTTCAACTTTTAGCAACAATGGCAATTAGCTAAGGATCAACAGTTCATCAAATCATTAATTGTAAAATGCATGCTTGAGTTGACTGTACCATAATCTGTGTATCCAAACAATTACTTTTTCCAAGTTATTTTCTCAAAGCTTACGAAAACATTTAACATTTGGCAAATCTTAAAAAAACAGTTCATACATCTTATACAAATAAATTAACATGAAGAGAAAGAAACGATACTTCTACTTACAAAGAAGCAGCAGCAGTCCCAGAAGCATAAGCAGAACACCTAAAGATCCAAAACCTGCTGTCTTTGAAGTGCTGGGAGCACATGTTTTGTCTTTGTTGCAAGTGCAAACAACTACGTCAATGACCTCTGTCTCAGTGCATGAGTGTCCTTGCTGGTCTGTGATCTTCAATTTCAAATTGTATATACCCGGCCACAGGTTTGCCTGGTCTCGCAGAATGGCTGTGGTATCTTTAAAAAAAGAAAAAGAACTATGTCAGCATACTTTCCAAAGAACTTTTCAAGATACATTAGCAATCTAAATGAAAAAAAACAAACGCAAAGAATGCTGACAGTGACGTTAAAGTAGTCATGAAATACACACCTTTAAGAGCAAATTCCCCTGAGTTACTTGAAACATTACAAATTCCCCTGAGTTACTTGAAATCTGACTTAATCATTGTCTTACCATTCAAATGCTCCACTGACCATTTCCCCTTGGTGCCTTCCGAAATCACTGTATACTGAAATGGTGCTGAATTGGGGAACTCATCTTCATCCACAGCTGTGACATAGATAACGCTGTCCTCGAGGCACATGGTGTAAGTTGTCATGGTCAGTCTTGGACAGTGATCATTAAAATCCTCGACTTGAATGGCTATAGTTCCTGTTGCTGTTTTCGAGGGAGTGTCTGAAAGAAACCAAATGTGGTTGATATTAATCTGCAGCACAATAGCCTGGTATCATCTAGTAATAAGGATCTGAATGCCCTGAAACAACAAATCAGAGGAACAGGCTGCATAACACAGCATTAAGACTTTGGTTCATCAAAGTAAATGTACCATCCAGGTCAAATTAAAATTTTGGTTAATGGGATTTATTTTGATTTTCTAGAATGGAAATCAATTTGAGCTTGTTAGATTAATCTAATTCTGTGAATGTTTCAACATAGGAAATTTAATCAGAATAATATAACTTACCAGTTGTAATGCATATAATTTTGGCATAATATGTCCCATTTATCAAAAACTTGGACTCCCGGTCGGGCAGCTTGTTCAGTCTAATATCTGCTGTCCGTTCATCAATAATCAACCAGTTGTCATCATCACGTATTTTAGCATACCTAAAAGACAGAAAACATGTGAATTTGAGAACAGAAATGGTTTATATTTGACTACATTTAGTCAATACAGTTTTATTAGGAGACCAATGTAGGCATCTGCGACTCAATTTTGAGAGACGGCTTGATGTTTGGCATGTCCATACCTAACGTTTGTGGCAGTTATTAGTGTGTCACTGTCAATTGCAGCATAGTTGGTAATGACTTTATTGATTGAGATGGAAGTGCGGTCCTCAGATATGGTCACCACTTTAACACTTGGTTGGAAACGAGGACCCTCTTTCTGATTAACCACATTGATTTTAACATGGTATGGTTTCGTCTTTGTGGATTCTGATGTTGTTGTACTGCCAAAATTATATTTCACTTTATTGGAAACAACTATTTCCAAATTAAGCACTTTAATTGCCTCATAATCAAGAGCCTGCAAAGACAAATAAGAAATAAAAAATTGTTAGCTACATATTTCATTAAATGAGGGTTTGCAATTGATTTACATTTGGTTTTGTGTGCTCATTTACCTTGTTTATCATGATGATTCCCTCATTGGTCTTAAAATCAGTCGTGATGCTGAAATATCCAGCTTCATTCCCTGAGATTATTTCAAACACGGCCAGCCAGTTATCGGTGTAAATCAGATCCATGTCGATAGCTTTGACTCTCATCACTTCCACATTGATGGTGTTCTCCTCTACACTTCCTTCATACTACAAATACAACACGCATCCCCAATAGCTTTACAACTGCAATTGTAATCACATTACCGAAGAGCCAAACTTGAGCAAAATCATGATCATGTCCTGTGGAAATCAATCCTACCGTTTCCTTTTCCAGAGTCGGAATATTGTCATTTATGTCCAACAGTTTTATCGTAATCTCTCCAGTTCCTGTGTTTCCACTTGGTAGGCCATCTAGGTCAGATGCTTTTATAATCAACATATATGTGTCTTTTGCCTTTAAAGAAAAGGAGATAAAAAAGATAATATAATGTATTTAGATGGACCACACAAATGAGTACATGATGGTTGAAAAATTTAACTTTTCATAAATATAAAGGGTACATGCTGTAAATGCGGTGTCCTGTCATGATAACAGAACTTGTCCCAAAACTACAAAAAGGTTCTCACTTGATATCAAGGGACATTTCTTAGTTGACGTTTAGCCTTACCTCTCTATCCAGGGTGTTTTTCTGAACAATGACCTCCCCAGTTTGAGAGTTGATGTAGAACATTCCCGCAAGATTACTCTGCTCCACTATGCTGTATTTTATCCTGGAGTTGATTGAGTTTGCCTCGTCAGCGTCAGTGGCGATAACTTTCATGACAACAGTGCCTACAAATCACCAAAGTGAACAAAATCATCACTATTAAAAATGAAAGTACACTTGTTGTTCACTGGGATATTTCAATAATTGAGAAATATACCTGCTGAACTGGATTCATTGACGGATCCCACTTGATTTGCTTTAATAACTGGTATACAGTCATTCTCATCCAAAACAGTAATTGTAAGGTCAATGTCCGGTTCTGCCGGGGAACCATCGGCATACTTTGCCACACCTTTTATCTACAAGATATCTCAAAATTACTACATTGCATCCCTGTTAAACCTGACTATATGTGATTCAAATTCTGGTATGAGCTTACATGGTAAAAAGCCATTGCCTCTCTGTCCAAAACGGTATAAATTCTCACATAGCCAGTGTTGCGGTCAACATCAAATACATTAAGAGGGGGCTGGTCAACACCTGGCCCTTTAAGGGAGTAGTATATCCTGGTGAAATTCTCCTTATCAGAACGAATCTGAAAAACAAACAAAAAAACTAGGTATCAAGGACTAATATAGGTCTGTTATTATTCCTTTCATATTTAGTAGGGTCGTAACACCTTAGTGTACAAAATAAATTGACTCAGACCTCTGATCACTAAGAAATCCTGACTGGACCGACGAAACTAGATAAACTTTGAAACATAACCTGTTCATGAAAAAAACAAAAACAAAACAACATATCATCATAGAGGTAGAGCGAGTTTGCACTGTGAAGATGAACGTGCCGATATAACCAAGAACTTCACTTGAACATTGTGATCAATGTGTTGAGGAAAAGGGCGGAACTTAGAAGCAAAGTTATGTTCGTGCGACAGTGTCGCTTCACAACATTGGCTTCTTTCTAGAAAATCATTTGAAATTCCATTTTTGGTGATTTGAGGGTGACAACCAATTACACACCCTAGCAATACTTGGTAGCGTCGTGTAATCGTGATTCTCCTTCAGCTTCCTGGGAGGGCTGATCCATCCTCGCTTCTGTCTGTGTAAACTCGGCCATTTTCCTTCTGCCTCATCAGGAGCAAGCTGCAGGTGAACAACAAGAGGGGATATATATATATATATATACATACATATATATGTGTGTATACACACACACACACACACACACACACACACACACACACACACACACACAGATAGATAGATAGATAGATAGATAGATAGATAGATAGATAGATAGATAGATAGATAGATAGATAGATAGATAGATAGATAGATAGATAGATAGATAGATAGATAGATAGATAGATAAATACATAGATAGATAGAT